>AYEL01090214.1:0-62144 GCA_000484575.1 Olivierus martensii | reverse complement strand
ATTTTTTCAGAATTTAGACACTCAAAATATTACAAAATTCAGAATATTTTACTTAATTAATGTAATATAAATATTTATTAATTATTAAATATATATTAATAAGATTGCAATGTCAGAAATTCAAATTTGCCATTGATACAAATAAAAACGTGAGTATTGAACAGTTAAAATTTTCCTTTTATGTAATTTTCAGATATACTTTATTGCAAGTAAAAGATCGATGTTTGATGCAATATCAAAGTAAATATAATTTTATATTTCGAGTACAAAAAACGTGAGTATTGAACAGTTAAAATTTTCCTTTTATGTAATTTTCAGATATACTTTTATTGCAAGTAAAAGATCGATGTTTGATGCAATATCAAAGTAAATAAAATTTTATATTTCGAGTAAAAATGATCTTTTATCCATTAAAAGAAAGAAATGAGATTAAGCTACTGAAAATAAAGTGCTGTATAAACTTTTATTATATAAAATTTATAGAAAACTTTTACGTAATGAAAGCATAAAAGTGTAGACTAGTGATGGGTCGTTAATGAGTGATTCGATCAGAATGATTCAATCACTAAGTGAATCAAATGAATCATGATTCATTTGGTGAAAACAAATCGATCACATTTTGATTCATTTCAACTTCCGATATAGCGAATTTGTTTTTTTTTTTATTTATATACGAGTATATGGAACTACTGTTTTATATAAAATTTATAGAAAACTTTTACGTAATGAAAGCATAAAAGTGTAGACTAGTGATGAGTCGTTAATGAGTGATTCTAAATGAATTGAATCAAATGAATTGATTCATTGAAAAGAATCATTTCGCCCATCACTAGTGTAGACTATGCTTTCTTTATTTATTCTGATAACTCTATCAAATGGAAACTTTATTCAGTGTTGTTTTTAATTATGTTGAATGTATTATGTTAAGAAAGTTAACGTCTTTTAAATAAATATAACGAACCATATTCATTCTTTATACTGAAGAATTGTAACAACTGGATGATGATTATTTATAATTTTATAAAAAGTTTTTATTACAATATTCATAGTAAATGTTTTCTACACGGTTATAATAATATAGATTTAATTAGAGTAAATAAAATACATTTATTACAAAAAATTATGGAACTATTCATGGTTATTCATTTTTGTATAATATTTTATCAAAACAAAATTTATATTCGTAATTTTGATGAAAATAATATTAATTATGAAATAAAGAATCGAAAAATGATTATAATCTATTATATTTATGAATAAGATTTATATTTAATAAATATTTGATGTCGTTTAATAATTTTTGATAAGAAATGTTTTTGTCACAATTTAATGTTCTTTAAAATCTGACAATTAAAATTAGTCATAATAACTATAAATCAGATTTATTTATAGAAAACCGAAATTATTAGCACTGTTTTAATGATATTTTAAAGAAAAACATGTTTTTGATTAGATTACTGAATTTTTATGATATGGTTTAAAGAAATGGTTAATTAGAGATTATGAAGTAATGAAATGTTAATAAATAAATATTTTTTCTGAACAGGAAGGACTCATAAAAATTATATTTATAACCTTCAAATTTCATTAGTTAAACTTGATAGATATCAATTTAATTCTTATTAATACAAAGTTGAGTTGCAAATTAAAATAAAATTATTAAATTCTAATTAGAATCAAGGAAATATACGTAGATATAATTACAATTAATTAAATAATAGAATTATTTACTTTCACTTTATATTGATTACCGCATTACAGAAATATATATAACTCACATAAAGGTTCTCAGGTTTTTAATAACTTAAAAATTTTCAAGGAAACAACTAGAAATTACCAACTATTAAATAAATTATTTTGATGAATATATAATCATTTATTTATAATCATATAATTTCAATAATTGATATTCTGCTAATATAAAAACAAGATTTAATTTTCGTCATTCATATTGTATTTCTTTAATGCAAATTACTCTATATAAATTCATATAAATAAACTTTTGTTACGCAAATGTAAATGTTAATCAAAATATGAAGACATTTTTTATAGAAAATATAATAAACGATATGTTTTACACATATATTAGTGCAGATAGTTTCGATAATCAACAGAACGTTGTGTTACTATGGTAAAGTGGCTTTAAAACTGTTTTCTCCAGGCTGTGGATCCATCTAACAACAGCATTAAAATTACTTTACATGTTAAATAAAAATTGTTTCTATACTAGAATGAAGTGGGTAGTGCGTAAACGGCGTAATTACATTAACAAGATTTTATTATAAGTGAAAATTTACTACTTGAAATTGTAATAATCTACTAAAAGTTAATATCAGCCTTAAGACATAAATTTCGCACAATGATTACCGTATTTACATCGACCTTTACAAAAGCGTTACATGCGAAGAGCACACACAACTTTGACAGAAGCATAAAAGTACAATAGTTCTTACGTTAACTCCATATTAGTGGCTGCTTTTTAGTAAGTATGAAGTATACTGATTAAATTTTACATTAAATAAACAATATTTTTTGTCATTTCAAAATTTATTGAGGAAAACATTAGTACGCTCTTGCCCATAAATATTGTTACATGGGGCAATTGCAGATCCTCGCCTTGGGGTAAGTCTGTATTATGCATCTCTCGTCTGAAACCGTGTTCAGGTTTTATTGTTTCGTGTTCTACAATTTAATTTGTTTATTAACTTTTTCTTGCATATAACATGATTCCCAACTACGTCAGAAAAACTAACAGTGGTCGATTATTCAAAAGAAATGAACGAATGTGTACGATGTCTAGATGATGATTGATAAATGCAAAAGATATCAATAAAAATTTTCGTATAAACCATTTTTTATTTGATAAAAAGCAGTTTGACATATTAAATAACAAAACATGTACTCGAACAAATATTAAAAATGTTGTAAAGTAAATAATGTGAGATAGGGTATATTGAAATAAAACATGAAGTGATGTAAAGTACACAAAATGTTTAATAAAAATTCGGATACTTTATATCACTTTATGTTTTTGTTTTACTTGATTATACCCTTACTCATATTTCAGGAGAAAATTGTTGTTTGTTTAATAAAGGATAACTCTAAAACTAAACATCCTAACTTAATGCAGTAAAACGCATTTTATGGAAGATTTAATTCATAATTCTGCTCTTGCCAAGGTAGCGTGTGTAACTAAATTTCAGTTTTTTTAACTTCTAGATACACTCTTGTTCCATTTCCGGATAACTGCAGGATAGCTGACATTTTGTAACAAAATTAACAATTACAAATATGAATTAAATAGTAATAACTGCGCAATGCTATTCGTACAGTCATTGTTAAATATTCATACGATAGGTTATCTTTCCTTTATAATAAAAAAGAATACGATAAAACACATTACCATGCAACATAAGATAAATAATCTGTCGAATATAAATTGTAATATTAAAATTTTTTTATTAACTGAAACTTTCACAGAAATAACATATATGATAAAAAAAATTTCATTTTTATTATAAACATATTTATTTTTTATAAAATAATATATTCAAATAGATTCAGAAGTGTTGACATAATTTTTGTAGCAAACATGTGGTTTAGTTGATCCTCTGAACTCTAGCAAAGTTGAAAACACCGAATAAAGTCCGCTTACCATCTGAAATATATTAAATGATTGTCTTATTCAATATTTACTTTTTGACATTACTAAAAAAAGATGTATATTTGAAAAAGACCACGGAAATTAATCAAACTAAATAATTCGCTATTATTAATAAAAATATGATATAATTACAGAATTTATGTAGCAATATTAAATACACATTATATTAATTTATACTATAAATACTTAATTATTTGGTTATTCCAACAACAGCGAACAAAATATAGCGAATATACACTTTATGAGCTATAGTCATACAGTATATGCAATATCATATACTGTACATATATATATAGCATAAATTCGATTTATACATATTTGACCCTTATTCCAACAACAGCGAACAAAATATAGCGAATATACACTTTATGAGCTATAGTCATATATGCAATATCATATACTGTACATATATATGTATAGCATAAATTCGATTTATACATATTTGACATCAAATCTAGAATGATACAATTGTGAAAATTTAGAATATAACCATCTCTTTAATTGTAATAAAGTGAAATTTCTGATAAATGAAAGAGATCTTATCAGATTTTTCTCTTTACTGTTTCGACGTCAATAAAGCAATTTTTTTATTTATCCTCATTAAATTTTTAAAAATTAATCGTAAAATTTTCAGTTTTTATAGAATAATAATTTACCCTAATGAAAAACTTTTTATTGACGAAAAACAATCCACCAATTGAAATACCAATAGGCATTTTTCCGAATGATTTCATAAAATCTAAAATCTACAAAATAAAAACTTAATTAGTATTTTTATATTATGTTAAGTTTTAAATAATTTTTAATGAAATACCTTTAATCTTTCTTTAATTGAGAAATGTGAAAAAGAAAATCGACCAATGCTGATAAAGTTATCGTAAACCTAGCATTTTATATACATTTCGCTTTAAAATTAATAAATTATGATTAAGTAATTTTATTCGAAAATCATATACTCTATATACTTACTGATGACGTCACTCGTGATAATCCCAGAGAAGCAAACAGACAACCTGATAAGTAAATTAAAGCAATTACTAAATTTCCATTTTTCATTCCATCATCCATGGGAACGAAAAGTGCAAGATACGTTAGGAAACATGTCATGTATAAACCATACGCATATATCAACGGAAAAAATTCTTGCCATTGATGATTTGCATGTTGTATATATTCCCATAATATCACATATTCTCGAATCACTATTTCTAATGAGGATATAGTAGTATTTCTTTTCATTCTGGTTAACTTATCTGATAGGTCCATTAAACGATAATAAATCAGAAATATCATAATTAAAAAATAAGAGAAAATTATCATCAAGTGACTAGTAGCAAAAAGAAGCCATATATAGTGCATATAGAAACAAAAATTATTCATGAATGGACATTTTTCTTCATTATATAAAGGCAATATATACAAAGCTAGCATGATGTTCAGTATTGACATATGGATGACAAATATTTTCAACACGAAAGATAAAAATGAATCTATTTTTCTAAATATATTATGTTCTTTAACATCTTGAAAGTATATTTGAAATATGTGAACCTTCCTTCTTCTAAAAAAACTAAATTGTAAAGAAATAAACACTGACATTACCAAAATTATAGTTTCTATTATAATTTGATTCTCTTTAACAAAAAGACTCCAATTTCTACAGATACCATTATCAAATATTATATTCCAAAGATAACCACCAGTTGTCATCCAGAGAAATGTTTCAACAATATCAACGTACCTTGCATAAAGTACATGACTCAACTGATTATATTTTAAAATATTGTTTCCTTGTTGATGGTGCTGAACACAAGGAAAAAACAATTGCAATGCAAAAACTCTACTGGCTGACAACGTTTTATATAACAGACATGAAAGACAAGATTGTTCCCCACTTTCCATGGTAAAATGAGAAAAATACAATTTTTAAGTTGCAGATTTTATAAAAAAAATTTTCTGGTATAGTTTTGAATCAATACAATTTTTTTTTGTTGAGAGTTGTTTATACGCATATTTGTTCACTTAATAATGTACATTTGAGAAGCTTTAGCTATATACTATTGTCGATACTGAAACTGAGCAGAATCGAATACTAGTATATAGCACTGCTATTGGTGACTGTTTCGTATCTCTAATATTGATTGGTTGCGTAGAAAAATCAACAATAGTGATGTGATTCACTGAGCAATCGCTGCGTTTGGCTGACTTCCATACTAAAAATTAAAATAGTTCCAGTTTTTCATAATAGCTTTTGCAATACAGAATTAGAAATAATAAATTATTCTCGCATAATTTTCAATGAATTTATTTTGATATTTCATACTTACTTCTAATTATCAATATATTAGAAATAAGAAAAAATAGAATATTCAAATGAAAAAGCTGAATGGATTCAGAAATATTAAAGAACATTATACTGTATTTTGTTATATTACTATTTATTCTATTTTTCAAAGCTTAATTTTAAGTTTATTAAAAGTAAAATAAAAAATAACCAGTCGGGGAAGAATTATATTCGCTGGAATTTGAGAAAGTGTTCTTTATTTTCGAATGAATACAGAAGTTAAAATATGTATCATTAATGCATTTTCCATAATTAACTTTCACAGTGATTTTTAGTACTTATTTTCAACAGCTTAACCTAAATACTGAAATTCATAAAACTTTTTTTATAAATTTTTTTCATTTTAATACAGTAGGGTTTAATTTATCTAGTCATACTTGAATTTGAGAAAGTGTTCTTTATTTTCGAATGAATACAGAAGTTAAAATATGTATCATCAATGCATTTTCCATAATTAACTTTCACAAAAATTTTTTGTACTTATTTTCAATAGCTTAACCTAAATACTGAAATTCATAAAAATTTTTTTATAAATGTTTTTCATTTTAATACAGTAGGGTTTAATTTATCTAGTCATAATTATAATATAGTATGTAGCAAACCGAATGTTATTTGGATAATTTTTAAATCCAGTTTTTAATATAAATGTATTATGTTCTAAAAGTTTTAAGAGGAAACGTAGATAAGATGTTTGTTTTCCTGCATTACCTCAGGTTTACATATTAGCGCGTTTTGAATATTATAAAATCAATTTTGACAAAAATGAAGCTCAGTTCTGTAGATAACCAATGTGGCGTTGAGATCACATTTAATGGAAGAATATCGCAATCAAGTTTCATGAAAAATCTACTAAATTAGTTCAAAAGTTATTAGTGATGTTTAAGATATGTATGAGGGTGATTTTATAATCTTCTATCAGGAAAGTAGGTAGTAATGACGAAATTTGAAATATAGAATACTAGAGTATGCGTATAAGTTATACATTCAAAATTACAAATATATATATATATGTCGTTGTATTAAAATACTTATGATGATCATTTTATGTGTTTCGTATCAATTTTAATATAATGATGTAAAAAAATACCTCCAACAATAGTAAAAAAATTAATTTTGGAAATAGTTAATCGTCTGTTTTGAGAAAATAAATGTCTGCTTCAGTGATAAATAATTGATAATTCGAATTTAATGTTATATTAGTTGTATGTATTTAGTTATATTTGCGATAACTATGTTACTATTAATTGCTTCGATTTTTATTAAAAAAAAAAAAAAAAAAAAAAAAAAAAAAAAAAAAAAAAAAAAAAACAAATTAAAAAAAAAAAAAAAAATTATGTATCCAAAAGCTTAATTTTATAAATTTCGAACTTATTTTTCACAAAATTTTAAATTTCCTTTTTATTTCGATAACTTGCTTCATCGTTTTATTAAGTTATTTTATATCATTTTAATTTTATATAACCTTATTCGAATGAAAAAAATCTTTTTATTAACGAAAAAGAACTCAAATTTCTTAATATTTCTTTACATTATAGATAAATTTTTGATAATACATTTTAAACAATAATATATAAGAAATCAACTTTTGTAAACTAAGAAGTATTTATCATTAAATGATTAGTAATAAACATCAACAATAATTATTGCATATAAAAGCAAAATTTTGTCAAAAAGTTTGAATATGTCTCCTGATTGAATAAAAGTAAATCTTTTTGTATATTCTGTTATCATGAATAAAATAAAGTAAAACTTATAAGATCCACACCGATATCTTTTGATCTGGTTATATATAATAATTAAGTTATATATTACCAGATCAAAAGATATCAATTATTGATAATAATATTAATATGTTATATATATGTTCATTTTTTTGTTTAATTTAATTGTAAAAGTCTCACTACTCAGGCAGGGGAAGCTTTACTTACTTTATTTTTTTTAATTTTTCCTGTATTTTTTTTGTACACGTGGATCATCTTTGTAATTCCACGCTAGTCTACGAAATCTTATTGTACAGTCCATTTCGATTAAATTTATTTGCATTCAACGATCACACAACATATCTTGCATTAGCTGTTGTGAATGAACTATTGTATAAAAATTTATATATATATATATATAAAATTAACAGATTGATGATTCTGATAGTTTATTATTACACACATTATCATTATTTATTATTTTAAAAGTTAAGCTTTATAAATCAAATGTACTGTTTATAAAGTTTTCTTATGAATTTATAAACTCATGAAACTTATTGAAAGCATGAAAATTAAATAATTTTTTCTGAATTTGGACTTTCAAAATATTACAAAATTAACAATTACATAAAATATTTAGAATTTATATTCAAAGTTTTAAAAATTTAAATATATTTATTAAATTATATTACTTGAAGAAATGCTCTGGTGACATAGGGTTTAAAAGCCATTCAATACATTTTTGAGCAAGGGTATATGAATTTTCAGATTCACTTTCATTATCATCATTTATGACATCATCATCTGCAATTTAAAGAATTTTTTACATTGTTTTTTATTAGTTAGACTAAAATCTTAAACTCAAATCTAATATTTTGTTAATAATTGAATAAACTTCAATAAGACTAATTAAATAAAGGAAACACAGCACTTCTTGCAGTAAAGTATCAAACTAAATTTATTAGCTTAAATACAAGCGAACGTTTTCGATGTGCTACACATCCTCTTCAGGTACGTAAAGACATTAATAGAACCGGGACGCTACTTTACACAGCATTGCCAAAACAACCTTGACGTTACAAGCTGTAAATTACTTACACGCATCAATCTAATCCCTTACACAAATAACCAGAAACAGTTGAAATTTAAAAACCGATACATTAATTTAAAAAACCCCACATCCCTTATACAACAGATTCGTCACAAACAAACAAACACGGACTAAAGCAAGTACATGTAAAAATACAAAGTGAGCAAAGGCTTTAAGAATACTTAAATAAAGGAAACACAGCACTTCTTGCAGTAAAGTATCAAACTAAATTTATTAGCTTAAATACAAGCGAATGTTTTCAATGTACTACAAGGGATGTGGGGTTCTTTAAATTTAATGTATCGGTTTTAAATTTCAACTGTTTCTGGTTATTTGTATAAGGGGTTAGGTTGGTGCGTGTAAGTAATTTACAGCTTGAAACGTCAAGGTTGTTTTGGCAATGCTGTGTAAAGTAGCGTCTCGGTTCTATTAATGTCTTTGCGTGCCTGAAGAGGATGTGTATCACATCGAAAACGTTCACTTGTATTTAAGCTAATAAATTTAGTGATACTTTACTGCAAGAAGTGCTGTGTTTTTATTTATTTAAGTAGTCTTAGTTGAAGCAGTTTAATAGTATTGTTAATAAGATTAATTTTATAATTTGCAATATGACACAAATAAAACTTAATATTTATATGAATTAAAAAAATATTACTAGTGTTATATATAATATATATGAATCTAAGAAAATATGTTTCAAAAACATAATTTTACAATGAAAAAATTTATCTTGGAGCTGTATAAAATTTTTTATAAAAATTACACTTCTTAAATACATACTAGATCTGAAATGATGTAATTTTGTGAAGAATTGAAACTGTCTCTTCTACTTAAACCTATTTCTTCTATCTTATTTATAAACTTTTAATAAAAGCTTTCTCTATTAAATATACTTATTCTATTTTATTTATATTATTTTTAGGCATTATATTTACTTATAATAAAATTATTTTCATTTCTTCAAATCTTCTTATTAAAAAAATGAATTATGGTAGGAAGTATCATTTTCCAGCTAAACTCATTTCTAAAACTTTTAATTGGCACAATGATTTTATTGATCCAAATTGAGATCTCATTAACTGAATTAAATAGTAATACAGTAGACAGTTTTTAACGAATTATTAACAGAAAAATATTATTATAAATTATGAAGAGAATGATATGAAATGCTAAACTAAAAAGTAAATGTGCATAACTTAATATATAAATGAGCCAATATAAGGGGATTATGAAAATTTGCCATACAAGCTGATATTGATACAGATTCAGTAAAGTTGAGCACAGGTTTAACAACTATCATTCTTTCTGTTAATGGGACCAATTTGATTTCTATTGCATCTGAAACGTTAGTACAGGGGATCCTAACTTGTGATGAAAATCCATACATATGATGATTGGCATCAATAATTTTTCAATAACAGTGACCAGTTAACTAGATGGGAAAGTAATTGTCAGGATTGTAAACATACATGCTTCCACCTTGGAATATTCATTTTTAACTTTGGATCCTATATTTCCAGATTTTTTTCAGAGTCCAGGCCCAAATCATTCATCTCCATTCTATACCTACTATTGATCTTACTATGATTATATGCAGTGGAATGTCATACCAAGAAATATCCAATAAGAAAGAAGGTAGTGTATAATTGAATAGAAAAAAATGATGGTTATGCCAGCTTTCAATGCATTTTTAGTTGGATACTTTCATTTCAATTCAAGAATATTTATGGAAATGTCTGCAATGAAATCAAATACAGCCAAACCTCGGTTTGCAGACAAATTTTCTCGACACAAAACATCTCGGATGATCTACCATGTCTCAAGTTATGAACAAGCAAGCTGTCAACATAAAAATTTTCAATGATAATGCCATGTATCACTTTAGAAATGTAGACAAAAACAAATCACACTAGACAACTTTTTAGTGAGTCACAGGCCCAGTAGGTCTGAAGCAGAGTCGAGTGATGCAAAGAGACAGAAAAGAAAAAGAATTCCCTTCCAAACAATAACATTTCACTTCCTCACTATCTTCTATTTACACTGTCAACTCTTCTCCATAGAGATATGGTGAAACTAAATTAAGTTTTTGTCTATATTTGATCTATGTTAGTTTAGTGTTATGTTTATCTTTTTTGTAATAGATTTAATGGTTTCTATTGATTTTGTGTTAGGAACTTGTGCACAAAGTACTGTGGTAAAAATTTAAATAAGCAATCATTTGGGGTCCAGAAACAGATTAATCCATTTTACATTAATTCCTATGGGGAAAATAGTTTCAGTTTATGAACATTTTGGTTTATGAATAACCTTCAGGAATGAATTAAGTTCATGAACTGAGGTTTGATTGTATAATAAAATAATTCATTTATCTGCATCATATTCCTGGATCAAACTAGAATTGAATTCAGATCCCATGCTTAGAAAATTTTCTTGATGTATTTGGCACAGATGTCAATTTAATTACTGTAAAATCCTGCTGACTCTATTGCAGATTATGCAGTTCATAATTGGGCCTGTTGTGGATTCAATCACATAATAATCAGCCAATGATTGGAAAGTGGTGCTAAAAATATAATTGCTTATTTTTATTATAAATTTGGACATACAAATATAATTTAAACATTCAACTTTGTGGTACAGTTATTTTATATTTTATTTCTTGGATGTAAGATCTTGATTATTAACAAAGAATTCTTAAAGAAACTTATTATTAGAAAAAAATATAAAGAAATTCTTTACTACTATATAAAAATAAATATGGGATGATACAGTTTAACTCAGCAATAATAACAAAATGATTTTAATCTTGATACTTTTAGTTTAAACCTCAGTAATGATAAAATTCCAGAAATCATATAATTAATATTATTTATACTTATACAGGAAACAGAATACTGTTCATTTCATTTCATTCAAAAAGTTCTCCTAACACTAATATATAACTAATTATCCTCACATTATTTTTATATCAAATCTTTATGAATGAAATACTCAGACAAATCATGATATGTGTGTATTTAACCAGCTTTATAATTTATATAAAAGATCAAAAAATAAAAATAAAAATTCCTTACCTACAAATATTTCATTATGTTTGTTATTTACAGTCTTTGGAATATTTTTCTTATTTTTAATTTTCCGTTTTGTATTTTTTAAAATTTTAGAATATCCATTTGTTTTCTATTAAAAGAAATTCACTGATTAATATTAAAATTCAAACTTTCTCTCAAATATATTATTACAATTTAATGGAAAAAATCTGCACTGAAAAATAAGTTTTATATAATAATATTTTAAACATTTGCAACTGATGATAAAAAAATATAAGTAATATTTTTACCAATGATAATTAACACTTTATTCATTTTTATAAAAAAAATAATAAATTTTCAAATGACTATATCTTTCATGTGCACAAATATAGCAGTTTCAAATATATAATTCTTAAATTATTTTATAATTTAAAAATTAATTTAATTTAGTATTATTTATTTTATTTATTTATATATTATTTAAATTTAAGAATAATTTATCATCTTATAATAAGATTATGTGAAAAAATCAAAATTAGTATTGATATGTCTCAGAACTAGTACTCATATTAAATGATGAAATGCACACCTAAAATTTATGTACAATGTTTTTTTTTATTGAGATATTTTACAGATGGCCTAACAATTATATGAAAAAGTAATTATACAGGATGGGCCAAGATAAACCGAACCCAACCAAGTAATCTTCTCCCATGTCGGGTTCGGTTTATCTTGGCCCACCCTGTATAATACTGCTGCTGTAAAATATATATAAAATATTTTTAAATGATTATGGCATTATTCATCAGATAGATAATTATGAAGCTATTAGAATTTTAATATTTATAACAACCATCATTCTTATTTTAAATGGTTGCAAATTTATATGACCATTTGGCACCCTCAAATTTAATAATTATGTACTTTTAATAATAAAGAAAGATTTTATAAGATCCAAATTTTTTGAATGCTTTGAAATATTTAATTTATGAGAATAGGTCAGGGACAAATAGAAGAAATATTTTTGAAAAAATGGATTAACAAACATACTTAAATTTTTAAAAATTTACATTTGATATATTATTTTATATTAAATTAATTTAATTTGTAGTCTATCTTGATTTTGGAATGAATGTTAAAATTTATAAATAATTTTTTAAGATTACCAATTCTGTAAAATATAATTACTAGCATATCAATTTTGAAAACTGAAACAGCCCTTCTTATATCTATTGAAGCATAATGAAAAAATTAGTTTTACTGATTTAATCATCCATTTCATTTTAGTCTTGTATTGAATATAAACAAAGTGTATTGTATTAGAAGAATTATTATTTAAATAGTAAGCTTAATTTCATTTTACTTGCTATAGAAATTATGTGGCAAGTAAAATGAAATTAAATTTAACATATAAAAATTTACATATAGAATATGATTTCTATAGAAGTGTGAAGAATTCTTTTTGGAATACACTATTATAGAAACTTCACACATGCAATTCTTAAATTTATATTTAGTTTTCAATTAAATTAATGTTAGTCATATAAAATATTTTGATGTATAAAGAATTATATTTTTTCGAACATTAAATGTTCAGATAGATGTTACCATCATCTGTTAAGAATATTTTATACAAATAAAGTAGGATCATTCAAATAAAAACCTATCCCAAATTTTACACACTAATTTTCTGTTTGAATTCTTAATTCAAATTAAATATCTTTCTCAGAAACTAATACAAAATCTCATTTTAATGTTAACTAATGCTATTTTGAGTCTCATTCCAATACTATCTTCAAATGCAGTGAAAATAATGAAAGTTTAACGATGATACTAAATATAGATATACTTTAATTGCGCAATACAATAAGTTACATAAAAATAAAAAACAAATAAAATAATAATGAAATGAGTACTTTAGATCTCAACTCATGTAGACTATTTTCAAATGTTGGTCTCTATGAATTGAGACCAAAAATGCTTAATATTATTGTTTTTTATTTTTATGTAATTTGTATTTGCAGAATTAAAGTATATCTGTATTTAATATCATTGTTAATCTTGGGTTATTTTCACTGTATTTTTTTGCAATGAGTACCTCAAAACATATTTGTTTATTATATTCAAACATTATAACCAATATCCCCTTTTAAAATGAATCAGCGTCTAACTGTAAGTTTACAATCTTTAGACAATAATCATCATGTTTTACTATCTCCAATTTAGTCATATTTTAAAATTTATCCATGTAAAACTAAAGAGGATAATTCAAATTCCCAAAACAAATTTTTATGGATATTTAACCATAATAACTGTATTTTTTAATTGTCAACCTTTATCATTGTCTTGGTTAATACAACGGGAGGAATATTCGAATACCATTAAGTTTCCATCTTATCTAATATAAAATCATTTAAGTTAAAATTTACACAAACTTTATATAGATTGCTTTAATTTATTAGGCAAATTCTTTCTCTCTTCTCAAATAACATAATACAGTATAAATTTTCAATAATTATTTTTGTTATTCTCTTAATGAAATGTTAACTGCATTTTTAATCACATATTAGTGGTAGTGAATTTTTAAATCTTTAATAAATGAATCATTGTTTTAATAATTCAGTTAAACTGATAAATCTTCCCAATATAAAATATATATAGGGCCTATATATATAGTGATACCTCAGATCTCACGAACGTCTCGGTTCACGAACAAATCGGTCTACGAACACCATTTGCACGAACGTCTCGGTTCACGAACAAATCGGTTTACGAACACCATTTGTCACGAACAAATCGGTCTACGAACACCATTTCCGAACAAATGTCTCGGTTCACAATCAGTCTACGAACACCATTTGCGAACAAATTTTGCTTCGCTTTACGAATGATGCTTCGAACACCATTTGCGAACAAATTTTGCTTCGCGTTACGAACGATGCTTCAATGCACGGAGTGCATGGAGCGCACGTGACTCGCAGCGCACAAAACCCTGAGCACAGTCTCAGTCTCAGCAGTAATCCCGCGGCGCACAAAACCCTGCGCACAGCCTCGCCCCCAGCAGCAATCCGCTCGCGGCGCACAAAACCTTGCGCACAGCCTCGCCTCCAGAAGCAATCCAGTTGTCATATGGGTACAATAAAGTTCCAACAAGTGTTGATATTTTAGTTTTTCTTTATTTAAACCTTGCTCACAGCCTCGCCCCAGAAGCAATCCAGTTAGCCCAGCTCATAAAGTTCCAACAAGTATTGATATTTTAGTTTTTTTCTTTATTTAATTAGACGCACAGCCTCGCCCCCAGCAACAATCCAGTTCGCCCAGCTGACATGGGTACAGTAAAGTTCCCAACCATGTTGATATTTTAGTTTTTTTCTTTATTTAATTAAATTTATCCCTTATTGATATTTTAGTTTTTTTCTTTATTTAATTAAATTTATCCCTTATTACGGATATTTTAGTTTTTTTCTTTATTTAATTAAATTTATCCCTTATTATGACAGTTCGCCCAGCTCATATGGGTACAGTAAAGTTCCAACAAAATATGCAACAATCCAGTTCGCCCAGCTCACATGGTACAGTAAAGTTTCAACAAGTGCCAGCTCATATGGGTACAGTAATGTTCCAACAAGTATTGATATTTTAGGTCAGCTCGTATGGGTACAGTAAAGTTCCAACAAGTGTTGATATTTTAGTTCTTTACTTAATTAAATTTATCCCTTATTATGGCTCCCAAAAAAGTTAAAAGCTGCTGACACTGACACTCGCAGCAAGATGAAGAGATCACATGCAGGAACACACCTTCTAATATTACTGTTATATTTACTTCCTTTCTGTATTATTTCCACTCATAAAGCCATAACATGTTAAAAATTTTTTCTAGGAAAAAAACGTATTATTTGGATTTACATTAATTGCAATAAAGCCATAACATGTTAAAATTTTTTTCTAAGACAAAAACGTATTATTTGAATTTACATTAATTGCAATGGGAAAAATTGATTTGGATAACGAACTTTTCGGATCACGAACAGGGTCAAGAAACGAATTGTGTTCGTGAACCGAGGTATCACTGTATATATATATAAAATGGGCCGAAACTAGGATTGTAAAACCACTCTTAAAACGTACACAACCGGAAGTAACAAAGATGTTGTTTTGTTGAATATTTAATATAGAACTGCAATCTAGTGCTATATATTCTGAGTTATATCTTCTCTAAACTTTTCTGATTTGTTGAATTATATTCCACATCTCCTTCTTAGTTTGTTTACTTTTTCCCAGCTATTTTGATTCAATAAATAATAATTTGGGAAAATTTGGCCTCTTGTAAATAATATGATTTTGCTGTTTTTTCACATACAAAATTTGATATATTTAAATCTAATACTATGGCATAAAAAAGACCAAGATTATATAAAGTGAAAAACAGTGATATTTATATTGAATTTTTATTATGCTAATAGAATGTTCTTTAAAAAAGAAAACAAATCATTTTTCATATCATAATATAATATACTCACTCTTGATTAATTCAAGTGCTTCTTCCTTCGTCCTAGTAATTTTTTCTTCTCTCCAGGAAGATGGTCGTCTTGATTCCTGATGCTTTACCAGTAAATGACTACATCTGACTTGATCACCTTGACCACTCCCAGGAGATGATGGTTCAGCAGGTTTTGTTGGTCGTTCCCATTGACTTTCTTTGGTATATATATTTAGATAGTAAGGTTGACCTAAATTAAAAATTATGTAAATCTTTATTTATATACAAAATTACATTTAATAAGGCATTCTTGAAACATTTTAATTTCTTTATATAAATTTGTTTTTAAAAGACTGGTCTCTTACTATATTGCAAAAATTTTATATTGAATTCAAATGCTTTAAATGCAGGTATATTTTGGTTTATGAGGCTAATATATGAGATCCATGTATACAAGCAACTAAAATTTATATCAGAAATTCAATTTCCAATTTCAAAATTCATTCATCCCACTTTTACATGAAATGTATAATGATGGAAAATATCTACTATATCATCATCATGCCCATATTTTTGTAACTGGGTGGGCAATATTCGAAGGAGAGGAGGAGGGAAAACATTCAAATATTACTAATCAGATGGCATCATAAACCCTATCTCTAAACAATATACCAGCTTCCTTTACAGGCATTCTTTTCTTCATAAACATGCATTTCTTATATAGACTCTGAAATCTACCGTATTTGCCGGCGTATAAGACGCACCGGCGCATAAGACGCACCCTCTTTTTTATACACATTTTTGAAGGATAAACTTTATTACTGATCATTATAATGAATTTACAGTATTTTAAATATAAAGTAATACAAACAGCAAATACTTTCTGCAAATACCCAATCTATCTGGGAAAGAACACCTTTTAATCTTCTTCGTCAAGACCCAGACACTCATCTCCAGAGTTAAATGAAGAGTCACTTGAAACCTCTTCTAAATCAGCATCTGAGTCCTCATACAACAAATTGTCCTCTGTACCATCCATTGCATTACTAATGCCACATTTCTTAAATGATTTAACCATTGTCTCTGTTTTCACAGCATCCCATGAAGCTTTGACCCATTCACAAACTTGAGAAATGCTAGGCCCAGCTGTGATCGTCGATGAAAGCGCATGCGCATTCATTGAACTCTACGTAACTAATATTCCCACACTCCGCAAGGAAACAAGAAAGAAATCGCATAACTCCGAATAGAGGAAATTTCCAGAAATGAATGTAATCAAAAACTGAGTATCGGCGTATAAGACGCACCCTGTTTTTCAGACCTATTTTCAAAGAAAAAAAGTGCGTCTTATACACCGGCAAATATGGTATTTATCATGGATGGCCAAACTTCATGTCATTACAAGCCACATAGAAGAATCTCAAATAGTTAAGAGCTACAATCAGTTTCTTTCTGGATCAATGGAAGCCATATCAGTTTTTTTAGATAATATTAACAATGGTTTCAAAAATTATTTGTTATATATTTCACTTGCAATTATTTCATATAGATGCATACTATATTTTATAATAAACAAACAAATTACAAATATATTATTTTTTAAATTAAATCAGTATTTGCTTCATATTAACTATTGATTTCACGGTATGGAGCCACATAGAAGATACCAAAAAACAAATGTGGCTCAAGAGCCACAATTTGGCTAACATGGCTATATATATCATCAGATACTCATTCACTTGTTCCCTCCAATCATTTCTTGATCTTCCTCTCTCACCAAAGTATTTAATATATATTTGCTTTAATTACTCTCTATTCATTCACTACACATAGATATTTGAAATAGTTTTGCCATCTCACCAAAGTATTTAATATATATTTGCTTTAATTACTCTCTATTCATTCACTACACATGGCAAAACTATTTCAAATATCTATGTATCTATTATAGTCCTTTTATATTTCATTATTCAAGAGATAATCATATGAAATCACTTTATCTACATCTCAAGAATCTCATCTCTAGTGCACTCAAATGTTTTCTATGACTTTCACCCCATATTCAGATCTCACTTTCATACATCAGTGTTGGGACTAACACATGTTGATAAATGGCCATTTCAGCATTCTTTGACAGATTCTCACTCTTAGCATATCTTTCAAGTGTGCCTATAACTTTTAATTCAGCATTTGCTCTTCTCAATCTCACCATCAATGTGGCTCTCCCTCTCAAACATATTTCCTAAATACTCCAACTGATTCACCTATTTCAGATTCACCCAATACAATTCAATCTCAATCCTGTAGATTCTTTTCACCCCTCTCACTCTTAGAAAAATACCATATACACAGTGCCCACACTCATCACCCACCTTCACACCCAACTCATTCACAGCAGTTTCCCCTCATACAACATGCATCCATGTGTGCATTGAAACAATCATGACGACTAATTAAAGTCTAAATACAGCAATTTCTGCAGTACATTCAAAGCAAGTTTATTTAATAGGAATGTTTTCAGTACTTTGTACCATATCAGCTATACACAAAAATACGAGAAAATATATATAAAATAAGAACAAAATTATTTAGAAAATTTTAAAACATTAAAAATATACAGCTCATGTAACATTTAAATTTGAACTGCATTCTGAAAGTAATTTTGTATTAACCACAAAGTATACATTAACAATAGTCCAAACAGGAAATACAGTAATATAAATCTGTTTAACTTATAATGTGATTTAGTATTTAAAATTTTAAAGTTTAAAGACAATAGTATATCCTAAATTTGGATTAATACAATAATCTTATACCGTATTACATCGAATATAAGCCACACTTTCTATTCGAATTTTTAAGTCGTAAAGTATGGGTGCGGCTTAAATTCAAAGCGAATAACTATTATAAAATCTTTTTTTTTTCCCAATTTTTCAATTTTAAAATCCTACTGCGGCTTAAATTCGATGTAATACGGTATATCACCAATAAAGGAATAATAATATATTCAACTATCTCTTCTTCATATTTACAAAAGATTAGTTCATAAACACAAAAGTTCAGTTAAATCAATCAAGAATATAATATCAAATGATATAATTCTAAAAATTAATATATATCCCAAAGACATAAACAGAGCATTAAAATTATTAATAAATTCATATCACTAATAAAAACTTCACAGCCCATTAAGTGAAAAACAACATAAGATTTGAATTTAATACCGTAGAACTTTCAGCTTTAATAAGCCATCATCAGCGGTTGGATTTATTCTTGTTTGTAAAAAATCCAACCGCTGATGATGGCTTATTAAAGCCGAAAGTTCTACGGTATTAAATTCAAATCTTATGTTGTTTTTCACATAATGGGCTGTGAAGTTTTTATTAGTGATATATAAAAAGAAAAGTGAAAAGTTAAATAATCTTAATATAAACAAATTCATATCAGGTGATATCAACTATTAGATTATTAGATTCAAGAATAGTCCAAACAATAGTCCAAACAGGAAATACAGTAATATAAATCTGTTTAATTTTTATTAAAAGTTGTAGGCAAAAGTTGTATAAATTCATGATATTAAAAATATCATGAATTTATACACATCCTTCTAATCAAATAAGCTAAATACAACAGATCTTTCTTTTATTTGAACAATAAAAACTTGAAACCAATAGTCTTTAAACGTATTATAATATTTTGAAAGTTTCTTTTTTTCCTTCTTGTACAAGTCTTTGCACTTTATGGGGGTAATATATAGTCAAGGTGGCCAAATTGTGACTCACGAGCCACATGAGCTCTTTGATACCTTTAGTGTGGCTCCATACCATGAAAGTCAATAGTTAATATGGAGCAAATACAGTATTTACTTAATTTAAATATGTACATATTTATAATTTATTTATTTATTTATTGTAAAAAGTAATATATATCTATACAAAATAAATGCATGTTAAATATATAATGAACCATTTTTGAAACCAAGAATTTAAGTTTAAGATTACCTGAAAAAATTGATGTGGCTCTGATTGATCCAGAAAGAAACTGAGTGCAGCTCTCAACTATTTGAGATTCTCCAATATGGCTCTTAGTGACATTAAACTTGGCCACTCCTGATCTATAGCATTCAACATAAAGGCTAGGATAGGTTAGGTTTATTTAAAGCTCTTTGCGCCAAAGCAGTAGTGGCTCTCTCTTTTTCTAATACTGCTTTGGCACAAAGAGCTTTAAATAGTAACTTAGATATAAATTGGGACAGTGCAAAATCATTAAAAAACAAGAAAATCCACTTATAGGAAGGTGGGAAGAATCTCTTGCTATATTAAAAAAGAGAAAACAACCGATTAAACCTATTAACAAATTAGACCCGAGAGAACTGAGCAGTGCCTGGAAATTTTGCTTAAATTAAATTAATACTGAACATTATTTATAAATAAAAATACATTTCTTCATAAAAATAAATTAGAAAATCAGTTTATTATGGCACGTGCTTTTATTTATCTTTACAATCATATTCAATTTTAAATTTAAACAACAACGAATTAGAACAGAATGAATTTTGATGAGTAAAGCTGAAGAGGGAATATAAGAATTCTGAAAGCGCTTCTTTGAACTTTATAAAAGCAACTTATCTGTAAGTAAATTAAGTCCTGCTAATTGGCTAGTTATATTTAAATATTTATGTAAAATGTTATTCTATTAATATTCACGTAATATGTGTATATTAACAGAATAATGCTTTCATAAGGGCGGCCGGATGGCCGAGTGGTAACGTGTTAGCGTGCCACGCAGGAGGACCTGGGTCTGGTCCTGGATTTTTTCGGGATACTGGGCCCAGCCTGGTGATCCCTGTCCTTCACCATCCGGCCCCCTCCACGGGTGTGGGTGCAGCTCGTGGCTGGAACTGGCCCCGCCCCCTTAGTAATCTCTCTGATTGGAAAGGGGGTTTAAAATATGCAAAAAAAAAATGCTTTCATAAGATAAATTTACTTTAATATAATAAATTTATAAGATGATTAAATACAAAAATAAGGGGACTATACTGAGACTCTACTGTAATATTGGCTCTAGAGCTTTTATTGCCCCGAATGAAAATTTTTGTCGCTCCCTCAAGTCGTCAGTTTTGATCAGGGATGGCTCTGAGTGTGATTGAACTGGACGGCAGCCCAGTCCGATCATTTTTTCTAAAATGTGTAAAAAATAATTGTCTTACTACAATAATAACAAAAACAAAATACTTTTTATTACAGACAAAATAAGAAATTTTGTCTGTAATAAAAAGTAATATGAAGACTGAATTCGAAGATATGAATTTTTTTCACTTTCAAAAATCGAATAATTCCCTGTCACATAAAAATTGTAACAACAACAAAAGCTTACTCCAAGGATAAACATGTACTATCTTATGCATTTGATATGTCATTAGATAAAAGCTACATGCTTATTTGAATATGAATACTACGATGTTTATACACTGTATGCAGTAAATATAAACATATGTACCTCTGGCGACAGTTTCTGACGTTAATGAATTTCTTCAGAAGCAAGAGTAGAATATCGAGTTCCGAAAAAATTTTTAAAATTACTATTACAAATAATATCTGAGCAATGGATGGAATCGGAAACGAAGTTACTCAACAAATTCGAGTAAGTTGAATATATAATAAATTTACTAAGTTATTTTATTGTGATTAATATTGGTATACCTTATACTGTTTATCATTTACCATCGCTTTAATTTGACATTCATTGAAAATTTTATGATTTATATAACAAATTATATAATTCAAATTTATTTGTATTATACTTTTTTAGTAAATATTTTGCTACCTTTTACTGACATAGATCTGTTCTTGTAAATATTTGAGCAATTTTTTAACGGTTTTGACGTGTTGATGTTTTACTTAACGATGTGCACACAATATTCGTCCATTTTAAATTTCATTATTTAATATTTAAAATAATTTTTTGATTGAGGTTTAATAGAATGAGTGATTCCTATTTATATATAAAGATCTGGTACCAAATGTTTTGTACAAGAAAAAATATAGAAGTGGGTAAAATATATAAAAGGCATACTTAATGCATATATGCTTAAAGTCTTAATTATAGAAAACTAGGACAATAAACTCCTGTTGATAAAAGATAAAAATACTCTGTAAAATTTATCAAAACAGCAATAGTCATAAATAAAATATTAGTAATAAACTAATTAACATAAACAATTGTCTTAAGCTTAACTATTTTGTTAATTGTTTCAAATGCATGAGAAATGAATAGATTTATAGTTACTACTTTTTATGTGGATTTAAATATTTTTAAAAATACTGAATAATTTACCAATAACCCATTACCAAATTACAATTTAAATTTTTTCTTTTTCAGTAGCTTATATAATAAACTGTATTAATATTTTCAATATATATTATTATTTTGTTTTTATGCATTAGTATCAATGATGTTATCGACATATATTATAAAACTTAAATTATTGCTTAAATTAAAATAGCATAAATGATATAATTTTGAGTAGTTATACATAAAATTTACAAAAAAATAATATTGCTTGCTTGTAATGCTCAAATAATTTGGAAGAATAGAGCAGAAGCTCCTGTTTAATATTTAAGAAAAATGTTCCCACTGCTGCTGTTCTACTATTGTTAACTGCATGATTTCAAATATGCAATTACTTGATGTCATGGTTTATAAAAGGAAATATGTCAATTGATAAAGCATCATGTCCTAAATGAAAATGTAACATCAGCATCAAAGAACAGATTTATGATGTTTTGTGGAAACTACTGTGATTTTGTTTTTTCAATTTTTAATAATGCCAATATCTAATTGTATGATCTTCATGAGATCTATATCAACAAATATCATATGATGTATATTTTTAAGAAAGTTTATACTAAATTTTTTATTTGATTTGTTTGTTTATGTATTGAAAATAAACTTTTTTCTATATTCTAAACATAATATCACTGTGGTATATCTATTTAGTCTTGTAACTTTTTCCTTTTATTTTTGATACACAGAAGTATAGAATGGGAAAATTAAAAAATTTTAAAAAATCTATAATTAAAATATCATATTAGCCTAAATAAAAGGCAAATTCATTTAAGAAATAAATGACAATAAAAGTTGGAATCATGTATATACTTTATACTTGATGAAGTACAGTTGTTCCTCTAATTACAAACATCAAAGTTATGAACTTTTGTGCATATGAAGTGAATTTAAGAAAATTTTAAAAATTTTACAAGAATTTTAGGATATGGTATGATAATGAAATGATCTAGCAATAAATGAATTGTAAAATTACATAATTATTTTGTATGTGAGCATAATATGGTAGAACTCCCATCAAAATTCCTTATGTTATAACTGAGAATTTAAATTCAAATATATAAAATAAGAAAACTCTAATAGGTCCAATTAATAATATATATATAATACACTATATTTTATTTTAATAATAAGTGTCATTTTATGCTTAGAAGGTGCAATAAAATTATTATAATAATTGCTTATTTCTGCCATTTAGCTATCTAATGGATATTTGAGTAACTCTTATCCAAATTTGCAAATAATTTCTCAGTCAGTCTAATTTATCACAAAATAATTTCAAATAATGCAAATTTTAGGTCACTGTTAGACTAAAATGCACTTTGAATTAAAAATGAATTATATTTTAAATTATCTACTATAATGATAATTAAAGATTGTATACTTTAAGTTGGAGACTGTAATTTACTTCAAATTAATGAGTACTTTGAATTAACAAGATTTTATTGTATATATGTTTATTTGTTAACTTTTATTAAAATGATTTGAATTATAACTTTTTTATTTTTATTCTTAGTTGCATAAAAATTGATCATAAATATTGTATCTGTCTCTAAGAGATCAATAATTACAATTTTATCTAGTTTAAAAACTATTATGATGATTTCATATTTTTCTTTCATACAACTGTTCCTTCCTAATGATGATGATATCTAGTTCTTAGGCTGAGATTAATCAAATATAATTGACTAATAATATACCAAAATTATAGCAGTATTTTCTGAAACAGAAAAGAAAGGATGCGGTGAGGACCACATTGGGAACTATATTCACATATGAAGTGGTGTTGAGAAGCATATGCAGGCCAGGGCTGGTATCTCAGTGTTAATACAAAACAATTTAAAAAGGATAATAACTAACTGGAGTTTTATTAGTGAGAGAATACTAACAGTAGACTAACAATATTTGTCAGAGATTACCATCTGTGCAGCTTATACCCTCACGAATGATGCAAGGGAAGTAGAAAAAGACCATTTCTGAGAAGAACTCCGAGAAACAATAGGTAATATACCAAGAAGAAAGGAAATTTTCCTGTTGGGTGACCTGAATGCATGAGTGAGAGGAAGATGGCACAACAAAGTTATAGGTAGATTTAGTGAATCTGTCCAGAATGACAACGGGTCATGGCTGATTGAAATCTGTGAGCAGTTTGGACTGTCCATACAGAACACATTCTTTCAACATAAGGATATACATCGATTTATATGGCACCAGGAGACTAAAGAGTTAAGGTCAATCATTGATTATATTATAACAAAACAAGAAAATTCTTTATGGATTCTGGATGTAAGAGCCTTTCATGGTGCTGAATGTGGATCAGACCACCATCTTATCAAAGCTAAGATTGAATGGTCTTGTAGTTACCAATCAGGAAACCAGAGGACAATAATGAAGTTAACTAAAATGATGACTGCAACCCATTTAATATAGAATTGTTACAAGATGATAGTATTAAAGGGCTTTATAGAGAAGATTAAATGAACAACTGGATGAAGATTTTGAGGGAACTGCTACTGAAATATATTCATATCTGAAAAATAAGATCAGTCACAGTTTTTAAGTCTTTAGGATGAAGAGTTCGGAATAATGGCAAAAGGAAGTCATGGATCACGAAGAAACTATTGAAAGGAATTAGAGAAAAGAAAGAAGCATATTTAGCATGACTATCCAAAAAAGAATCCCACTGTGGTGTATACCACAGTGATATTATGTTTAGAATATAGAAAAAAGTTTATTTTCAATACATAAACAAACAAATCAAATAAAAAATTTAGTATAAACTTTCTTAAAAATATACATCATATGATATTTGTTGATATAGATCTCATGAAGATCATACAATTAGATATTGGCATTATTAAAAATTGAAAAAACAAAATCACAGTAGTTTCCACAAAACATCATAAATCTGTTCTTTGATGCTGATGTTACATTTTCATTTAGGACATGATGCTTTATCAATTGACATATTTCCTTTTATAAACCATGACATCAAGTAATTGCATATTTGAAATCATGCAGTTAACAATAGTAGAACAGCAGCAGTGGGAACATTTTTCTTAAATATTAAACAGGAGCTTCTGCTCTATTCTTCCAAATTATTTGAGCATTACAAGCAAGCAATATTATTTTTTTGTAAATTTTATGTATAACTACTCAAAATTATATCATTTATGCTATTTTAATTTAAGCAATAATTTAAGTTTTATGATAGTCAGTAGCAGTCAAAGTAAAGAGATCTACAAGGATAAGAAAAAGCAAATTGACAAGGAAATCCGGCATATAAAAATGCAGAGTGGGAACAGGCCTGAGCAATGGTGAACAGTCAGCTAGGCTTTAAAAGAGCATCTGCATCATGGAGAATATTGAAAGGACTATGAAAACAGGCTCCTCTTAAGTCAAATCTGAAGATGATTCAATTGAGGGAATGTTTCTACCTACTTTGAAACATTGAACAGTGAGGAAAACCTACTTTGAAACATTGTTAATGGAGGACCGGGAAAAATTTATTGAGGAAAATTACATACATAGTACTACTGATCTACAACTATCATGCAACGAGGTGACTATGGCACTCAAAGAGGGAAAAAATGGAAAAGCACCAGGCCCTGGTTGAATAAACCGTCAACTGTTGAAGTTTGGTGATGAGAAAGTGGTTACAGTTTCTTACCCGTTTCTATGAAAGAATACTGAGAAGAGACAGGATACCCCAGGAAATGAAATCTGGCTTTCTGACACCAATTTATAAAAAGAGTGACAGAAAACTGTGTGAAAATTACAGTGGAATATGTGTAAAAAACCCTTTCATTAAAACCTTGGGTAGGATCATACACAGAAGACTGGAAAGAGAATATGAAGGTGTTGAAGAACAAAGTGGATTTACTGCTAGTCGTTCTTGTATTGACCACATATTCACACTGAGACAGATCATAGAAAAACAAAGAGAAAAGAGGGGAGAATTGGAGCTAAACTTTATTGACTTAGGAAAGGCTTATGACAATGTTCCTAGATAGCTTTTATGGAAAGCCCTGCGATTAGCTAAGATAAGTGAAGGTTTGATCAACATCATTCGTGAAATTTATTCTAACAACAAATGCCTGATTAAGTGAAGGTCAAAAATTTCAGAGGCTTTTACTTGTAGTAAAGGCCTGTTGCAGGGATGCTGCATGTCATCTACACTATTTAAAATTTATATTGACATCTGCCTTAAAGAATAGTTTGCTGAATGCAATAAAATGGGATTACAGATTGGGAATGACAATTTTCTTCATAATTTATTATTTGCGGATGACCAAGTCATCGTGGCTAAAGATAGAGAGGATGCAACCTACCTATTCTGTAAACTAGTTTCTGCATATGAACAATGGGGATTAAAAATTAATAAGAAAAAACTGAACACTTATCCCTTAATCCCATAAACTACCTCAAAATTGCAGACAACTTAAAATTGAATTTTGTAGTCTGTTGAAGAATTCAAATACCTTGGATATCTACTACACAGTGATGGTACTTGCCAACAAGACATTGACAAAAGAATTGGGGAAGGTAGGAAAGCAGTAGCTGTCTGAACTCCATCCTATGGAGCAGTAATATACTCCCAAGAATCAAAAAGTATATTTTTTCTGCTATTATGTAAAGCATCTTCCTTTATGGTGCAGAGACATGGACACTACTTAAAAGATATAAACAGAGACTACTAGCGACAGAAATGGACTTTTGGAGATGCGCTGCTAGGAAATCTAGATGTGACAGAGTGTGAATACAGCAATCAGAACAATAATGAATATTAAAAGAAATGTTTTATTTATAAACAGTTGAGATGTGCAGATTACAATGATTTGGTCATGTAAAAGAATGACATCCAAAAGACTACCTAAGATCCTTAGGGACTGGGAAGCACAGGGAAGAAGGAGAGGAAGGACCTTGGAGGAAATGAATGGACGAAGTAAAATCCAACCTGATAAACCTTGGTCTGGATGAATCTTTAGTGTTGGATAGTGAGAGATGGAAGAAAACTCTGGCACAGCTATACAGTTGAGGAACCCCGGTTCAAAAACTGCGTCCTGTGAGAGTGGCCATTCCTAGTTGATTGATGATGATGTTATACCAAAATCAAGCTCTGTTTTTAAAAATCATATAATATTAAAAATACAATCAACATATACAACCAGTTATATTTAGTATAGTATCAAGTAACTAAATTGTAAAAAGGAACATTTTGACAATTTTTTTTTTCAGTATTTATTTAAATTCAGGTCCTGGGTTCACCAATGAAATAAGAAGTATAATTTTTAAGTTTTTAGTGATATTTACTAACATTACTTTTCTGTTATCTCTGATAATTTAAACAGAAATACTAGATTTAGACATGAATGGACAAAAAATATTATTCAAATAATCTTAATCCAGCCAGGTTTTTTAAGTTTCCGTTATAATCCAGGTTTTTTAAGTTTTTAGGTTTATTTTGAGTTTCTATAGTCTGACACTCTGCAAACCATTATGCCGCTCACTTGAAATTTTCATGTTACAACTTGTCGATGTGTGAGAGAAAGAAACTGATGTAAACAAATTGTCAATTGCTTTTCGTTCAATGCACAGGCATTAGAGTCAGATTAATTTTTAAGTTCAGTACACTGTTTATTGTAAAATAATGTTTTTACTATATCAATGTTTGTTATTTATCTTTACATAATGTCACAAATTGGAAAAAGTGAAAAACGGAAACACAAGACATTGACTGTGGTCGAAAAGGCAGAAATAATTAAGAAACTTGACATGAGAAAAAAATTTAGTGATTTGGCTGTTTTATGGTATTGGACAAAACCACCATTTATAACATTAAAAAAAAGTGGGATAAAATTGAAGGGTTTGTGGAAGATTTGAACAGCAAGAACAGTGACAGGAAAGTCTTACACAAACAAATATGCTCAGTTTATTATTTCCATTTTTTTTTATTGAACATCAATAATCCCACAAACCCTGGAACCATGTGTGTCAGATTAAGGAGAGACTACTGTACTAATAAATATAAGAAAAATTTTTTTACCATTTAATTTGTTTACCAATTCAAAGATGGTACTAATATTAATATAAATTATTTACAAATATTAAAATTCTGTTATCATCAAAGATTAATTTTATAAGATTATGTTCAATTTAGTTATTTACTCTTGAGATTTGGTTTATATTATTATTTTCAGATATTTTCTAACATACAATTTTTCCATTTATAGCACAAAAATTTCCTTTCTTCTTCATCCAATCAATATTTGTTCTCTGTTCATATTCACATCTGATGAATAGATTTTTCTTCTTCTATTGGTTTGCCATATTTCTTTTGGCATAATTCCTTCCCATTTCTCACTTTTCATATTTTTTCCTTCAGAGTTAAGTCATTGAATAATGTCCTCTATCTTTCATTAAAGGTAAAGGTACTACCTATTTAATCTATTTTTTGCCATTTGACTTTGAATTTCCAAGCTGCTAAGTACCAGAGAATTTTGGAATTTCAGCCTAAATCAGGCCTGGCCAAATTCAAATTGTTTCATGAACCATTTGAAGAAATTTTCAGTTTTTCATAGGCTACACATTAGAAATACAATATTTAAAAAATAAAAATAATTGAGTATTATAACATTCTATTTTATTCATTGTTCATATAAAGTTTATACAAACAGTGAGCCCATAAGAATATTAAGTTTAGTGTGTCATGAATGAAAAATGATTGCAGAACATTGATGATGATAGTGATATAAAATCATCTCATGAACCACATAAAAGAATATGGCAGATTGGGATTGGTCAGGCCAGACCTAAAGTAACAGTAAACATACAAATCATTTTGGCTTTATTTATTTAAATTTATAAAATTTTTATCAAATATTAATCTTAAATTTATCCATAATTTTTTAAGTTTTTATTCTAATAATTATTTGAAAAAATAAATTTTTTGGAAGGTGAAGAATTTTTAAAAATCTATTATCAGGTTTAAAATGGGTTATGAATTTTATCAGGATAATTTTACTGAAAAATAAGAAAGAGAAAAGAATTTACTTGTTTCATGATTGCATTAAAAAATATTATATACGGTGGGTCCTTGTTTAACATTGGGGATAGTTTCTTAAAAATCTCACCATTAATTGAACCAAAAGAATTTAGTATGCAGAAAAAATTTATTAAAATATAAATTAGAAGTTATAAATTATTATATAGAACAAAATAAAGTATTGATTTAAAAAAATTGTAGTTAATCTTTGATTAAATGATTTTTTAATAAAACAAAAATTTTGTAAATTGATAAACAAGTACAAATTTCTGCAGTTTGTTAATGTGAAAATTTAAAACAAGCACTAAAAAAAATGTACAGATTAACATAAATCAAGCAAATTATAATAAAGAAATTGTATCATATAAATATTAACAATTTTTATTTTTCATTATTATTAACAGATAAATAGATGAACTCTAATTTACTATCTTAAGCACAGTCTGAGAATGGAAATTATTTACATAATATGCTGGTAAAACCAGAAGACATATTATTTTCACTTCTTGGCAGTTATTTTGATTTTTTAGCAGATGACAGATTTTTTTGTTACAAGTCCACTCATAGTGTATAGCTATGCTTGTGATTAGAAATGCATTTTTATGAATGTTTAACATTTATTTATTCAATTAAGGTTGACATTTTCAATTTTTTTGATACTTCATATTTGAAAAAACTTTTAAACTGGAAAATTCTTAAACCAAGAATTACTAGTAATGATTTTTTAAAAAGTTGTGGGGCATTACTTTTGAATGATATAAACATATTATTAATTTTATATATTTTTTATGTACAGAAGATCATAGACTTAAGAATTTTCTTTTCCTTAGAAAAAAAATTAAAATGTTCTTTAATTCGTTCTTGTTTTTTATATTGAAAATATAAATTGCACAGTAATATATTAACTTTTACACATTTTTAATTAAAGTTAATCAACTTATAAGTTAGACTTTTACCTGCTTATTTATTATAACGATATAATAAATAAGCAGGTATTATATCGATATAGGTATTATATAAGCATAGTATCGATAAGCAGGTATTATATATATCGATATAGCGAAAGTATTTCTGCGGCCTGGAAATACGCGATTAAACACTGATGTTTATAATAAACATTTTACATAACATAAAACATAATGATTAATATTAATTATATATTTTTAGATTAATTTTATTTTCTAAAATTTAAAAAAATACTTAAAAAAATGAGCATGTGTTTATATTTTAAAACTGTAAATATGAATTCTTCGAACTCCGATGTAGTTCTATTAGCCATTGTTCACAACGAAAGCTGATGATGATATTTATAATATCAAAAACGTTTCTAAATAAAAGTTTTTGATCTATTTTTTATACTGCTAAAAGTGCTATTTAATTTTCTTATAAAGTTAATCATTAAAGTAAACATTCTATCATACAGTGGCGATTATTTACAATGAAAATTCATACTTATGATGGCTACCATCATTGATTTTGCACTAATGGCAGCCAGTTGACCAGATGACAGACTTGTCACCAAATACAAACATCCTATATTTCCATTCTGGAGTATTTATTTAATTCCAAGTTTCATACCTCAAGAATTTTTTAGAAGTCAATCTAGCCATTCAATTCCCTTCATCTGATTGTTTGATCATTGTTACAGGATTGGGTAACCTGTGATTAGCCTTGGAATCCCTGATATTTAATTTCAATAAGATGGAAAGTGACATATAATTTAATATAAAAATAGTGTCTATGGTTCTTCAATGATTCTTTAGTTAGGTGTCTTCATTTCAACTCAAAAATATTTCTTTAATTTTTTTTGCAATAAAATCACATATAATAAAGTAATTCATTTAATTGGATTTATTCCCAGATCTAGGGGGTTCTGGGATTCAATTTGGATGCCATATCTCAATAAATTTTCTTAATGGATACAGCCTAAAATATTTTCCTGATCTGTTTTGCAAGTCTCCAGACTTCTATTTTAAACTCCTACTGATCTACTACAAGGAAGTTGTTTGCAATTGGGTTAGGTTAAGTTAATGTGAATTTTCATTGAGTCACACAAGGGATATATTTAGTGATGGTCACTTCAAAGCCCATCATGAGCTGGACAATACACATGATGAAATCAACTAAAAGATTCAACTGATTAGGCCTAGACCTCTTTGAAAAACTGGAAATATGGGATCCAGATTCTTCAAGACCACTGACCATTTGTCTGATATTTGCAGTTGAAACTGAAATGGACTTCATAATATAGTAATTGCACAATATTTGAGAATTGGCATTAAAATATAATTATTTTCTTTTGTTAGAAACTTAGAAATACAAATGAAACATATATTTCACTTTTTTCTTGTATGGCTTTATGCTGCCTTCCACTCAATGAGTACTAAGGAGTGTGGGCAAGTCACAGTCACAGGTTGACTCTATCAGGCTGCCCACACTCCTGATGGAGTCAGCCGTAAAATGGAGGATGGGTTTCAATGAGCTAGGCCCAGACTTCTGAAAAAAATTCTTGGAGGTATGAGGCCTAGGAATTGAATTTGTATATTCCAGGATGAAAGCACAGCACACTTTCATTGCAGCTGTCTGACTAACCACATTCTGATTTTGTTTTTATTTAGTGTTTTCTTTATTTTTACCTACATAGAATTTTGATGACACAATATACAGGGTGTTTTCAGAAATGGTGTGCCAAACTTCACAGGCTGATAGATGAGACCATTCTAAGCAAAAAAACTACAGAAATGTTTTTCGATTTGAGGCTTTATAAAAAAGTTATAGCTGTTTAAAGTTTTGTGATGTTACTTCCTGTCTGGTACAGTTGCCGCACAGTTAGGGCAGACCACCTCAGCTTTACATTGCTTTGCCAAATGACCATAAGCGCAACACTTGTAGCATCTACGGAAGCTGTAAAAATCCCGCACCTCATGTCACGACCATCCAATACTCAAAAAGTCTCCATTCTTAATTTAAAATTAAAATAATTTTTATTACAATTAAAAAATAATAATTTACAGCAAAAAACACATTCATTTGAATATCGTCTGCTTTTACTACGAACGGTATTCTGCTTTTGATACGTTCCCTATGCAAAATCAGGTGAAAAATATTGTTTTCTACCAGATTTAATCAAGTTTTTTTCCCATGGATATTCACTATTCTTTTACGGATATGGCAGATATGCATCTTATTTATAGACTAGCGAATGGAAATAGCAGAGAAGCTGTACGTCTTTTTCGGGAAACATTTCCACAACGAAGATGTCCATCACGCGCCACTTTTACAAGAATAGATTGCAACCTCCGAGCGACTGGATCCTTACACCCGTTACAATTAATAGAGGGGTAGGAAGGAATGCATGAATATGAAACGCTGAAGAACAGGTGTTACACTTGATACAGGAGAATTCAGGATTAAGTACAATGTTTGTAGCTGCGACAACAGGTGTTTCATATGCAAATGTATGGAGAATTCTTTGTCAGGAAAATCTCTATCCATATCACTTTCAGTCTGCGACAACAGGTGTTTCATATGCAAATGTATGGAGAATTCTTCGTCAGGAAAATCTCTATCCATATCACTTTCAGCGTGTCCAAGGTCTTTCATATGTAGATTTTCAACCACGATTGACTTTCTGTGAGTGGTTTCTACAGCAGTGCCGTCAACCTACGTTTATTGGTTGTGTCTTATTCACTGATGAAGCAAATTTCACAAGGGATGGCATTATGAACTTTCACAACAATCATCTTTGGGCAAACCAAAATCCGCATGGTATTACTCAATCTTGGCATCAGCAACAGTTTAGTTATAACGTTTGGGCAGGCATTATTGGAGACTACCTGGTTGGACTTGTTTTTCTGGAACAAACACTCAATGGCACAAATTACAGACATTTTTTGGAGCATGACCTTGGTTCCTTGCTAGAGGATGCCCCACTCACTACACGTCGATGAATGTATTTTATGCACGATTGCGCAGCAGCACATTTTAGCCACAGTGCTCGAAGTTTTCTCGACTCTACTTTTCCTAATCATTGGATTGGTAGAGGAGGATCCATTAATTGGCCAGCATGCTCACCAAATTTAAATCCATTGGATCTCTTTTTTTGGGGACCACCTTAACGCTCTTGTATACAAATCCCTAGTTCCAAATGCTCAAATTCTCCATGATCGTATTGTAGAAAGTTATGAAAGTATAAGAATTACTCCCGGAATTTTTGAACAAGTTCGGATATCAATGAAAAGACAAATCGAAAAACGTTTCTCTAGCTTTTTTGCTTAGAATGGTCTCATCTACCAGCCTATGAAGCTTGGCACACCATTTCTGAAACACCCTGTATATTTTTCTTGTTTATTTAAAACAGTTCTTACTCAATCTTCCATACTATACTATTTTTTAGTAACATGTCGAATATTCTGAATTTTTACAATTGGAGAATGTAACTTCCATTTATATCATTGCATCTATAGGAAATTTTGTTCTAAGCTATGATGGATCTGTCATAGATCATGAATAGATTCGAAGAAAAGAAAATTACAGAGAAATTTTTAATGCATCTCCAATTGTTGTCAGGAGCCTCTCATTTATGAAAAATTTCTTTTAAAAATATTCATTGTATTTTTACAAACAATTTGATTTGAAACATTGAAGAATAATTTTAAGCAATATATTGTCCAATTATGTAGAAGAATCTGCTGTCTAATTTAATGTTTAATATTAGAAGCATAGAATATAAGACAAAAAAGTCATTTGTTTTTGCAATGAGTTTATAATATTGCTTAACTCACTATTTTGTTTAATATATACAGGCATACCTCGCTTTACAGTGTTTCTCAATTATATTCCACATTTTTGTTTTATATCTCAAAAGGAAAATTATCTGCAGCTAATCACAAAATAAAACTTAGAATAGATATTTAAAACATAAATTAATATACACAGTTTGATCCAGAGCCTCTGAAAAACTGGAAATGTGAGATCTGGAATGAAACCTGCATCCTCCAAGCTTGTAAGCTTTATCTAAATGGCCATTCATTTGAGATTTTTTATGTCTAGCATATTATGTATTTAATGAATAACAATGCAAACATGTTTTATGTTTATATGCATTAACAAACGATAAAAGGTTGTGATTCACTTTATGGTGGAATGTAAATAACAATGTATGCCTGTATAATGTTATAGTTGCATAGTAACTGTTAAAAAAATTTATTAATGAATATTGCAATCAAGTAAGCTAATAATGATTTTAACCTAATAATTTATCTAAACTCTATCAAAATCTTTTTCTAAATCTTTAATTATTTTTTAATTTTTTTGCTTCAATATATAAAATTGTTTTTTTCATTAAATTTTTTTATTTTTAGAATGCAATAAAAGGAAAGTTAACAGAACTGGGAGCGTATGTTGGTAAATATAATTTATTTTGTTAATTTTAAAATTAGTTTGCATTCAGATTTAAATTTGTATTTAAAATAGTCAATATATTGATGGTATTAAATTCTCTTAATAATTATCAAATTTTAATAAAATTTTGCTATAATTAAAATCTGTTAAATTAATTGTTTTTAAAGCCAATTTTTTACAATTTCATAAAAGATATTAGATGTAATCCTATTTGCTGAATTAATTTCCAATTGCAATGTTTGTGTTATGTAAGTTATTTTTTTAGTTATTATTATTAATTTTAATCATTTTATACAAATATAAGAAAAATTTGTATTTCAAAATACACACCCAGACCCACTTTGAGTTATTTCAGTTTTTGTTTTTTTGAAGTTATGTCATAAAATAATTAAAACAACATTTTGCTTTGATTCATAAAATTCTGTATTTGTGTTGTTTCAAGAATTACTTTTCCTTTGATAACACAGCATCTTGCATTACATGGTTCAGTTTCTTCTCCCAATATATTTGTACATATGTACTTCTGGTGCTACAGTACATAAATACAAATGACATTCATTTATTTTAATATTTTCTTTCTTTAAGAAATTGATAAAGTTGTATTTCTGACATTTTCTTATTATTGTTAGTGCAACCAAATACAACACAATCTATATTATATTGTATTTGGTGGCATTAACAACAATAAGAAATTTTGCAAATAAACAGTTATATTTAAAATTAAATATTTTTATCTAAGCATATTGCTTTTTCTTATTTTATTAAATCTATAATGTTAAATTACTTTCCATTTCCCAATGCATTTTGAAGAATCCATCTCAAATGTAAAGTGGGGTCTGGATGAACAGCATAAAAAATTTGTTTATTCATTTTGAGTATCTGAAAATATCTCAAAAACAAAACATTACAAAATATTCAAATTTTATGGGATTATTTCATATCAACTTATTGTTATCATTTTCAGCATTTGTATTTTCATCCATTGTTAGATATACAAGCTTCTTTCTTTTGTTCCCATATGAATCTTATGCTATCTGTATTCATTCTGAACCAATTATTTTTCTTATGTTTTTTTCTCTGTTGTTTATATTATTTACCAGAATGTCTTTTCCTTGTCTTGGTTGTCGTTCCATTCTTGTAATTCCCTTTGTTCACTAGTTGCTATATCTCACTATGTGAACTTCACAATACCATATACTGCTTATAACTTTTACTATTATGTCTTCAACTCTGATTTCTTTTATTAACTAAATGTTGGTCTTCTTATGTATATGCTTGTGAATACTAACATTTATCTTTCTATGTTTATTTGGATTGTTACTAATTTCTTTTCCATTTGTTTATATGAGAATGTTTTACAGTCGTAAGTCATTACTTGGTATATGCATGTATTGAAGAGTTTTTAGCTTATTGTACCTTAGAAAGTTATATCAATCAAATGCATACTATCCCAGTTGTATTTTATTAAATTTTTCTTATCTGTTTTCATTATGTTGTAATTATTTTTCTTAAGTACAGGTAGGCCTCGATTAGTGCGAGTTTGAATAATGCGACTTATAAAAGTGATACCGTTTTTCAGTTAGTGCAAGCAAATATTCGATTAATGCGAGTTATAAACATAGACCAATCTTACTAACAAAGCTCCGCCTCTTTTTATGATGTCAATTAACAAATTACCGTTAATTTTTGGTTACTAAAACTGGACGAGGAGCAGTCCAAGAACAGTCACTTGGCTTTGAAGAGATGAAACATCAGAAAGATGGGCTTTTTGCCATTAACTGTTTAACATTACTGTACTATTAATTAGCTTCGCTATCATATACATACAGTATAGTACAGAATTTTCTCTTTTAAAAAGTATCGAAATGGATAAAAGGAAGAACACTTTTGATGATATGGATGTGATTGAGCGACATAAAAGCGGTCACGCTAATTCTAAGATAGGACGAAATCTCAAAATGCCTGAATCTACCATACGGAATATCATAAAACATGCAAATGAAATACAGGAGAAAAGTAAAATTGCATCGACTTATTGTGGTTTGCAAACAACTACAAGAAATAGAAGTTTTGTAATAGAAATGGAGCGTCTTTTAGCTGTATGGATTGAAGACTGCAACCAAAAGCGCATACCGATTAGTAAAGCAAACATTCAAGCAAAAGCTGGTAAGTTATTAATTTAGATGATGAATAACGATATAAAATATGAAAATAAATATTTCTTAAACAGTTAGTGTTAAATTAGTATTGTGGTTATTCATCGTGAAGGTTGGCTAATGGCCGGAATCTCACAAAGCAAGAACCAATTACCATATTTTACATAGAATTAATACTTCAAATAGTGCGAGAAATTTGTGGAACCAATTATTCGCACTAATCAAGGCCTACCTGTATTGATATTTTTCCAGTTTTGTAGCAGACAATAGTTTCTACTATAAAACCAATTGTACTATATTGTATAGCTATGTATTTTGATTTAAATGCCATTTTATGAATGTTTAGAATTTATTTATTGCAATAAATGTTTATTTTCAATTTTTTTTGATTACTCACATTTGAGAAAAAAATCTGGGAACTTATAAATTGAGAACTATCTGAATGCAGATTTTGTGAGATCATTCCTTGATATCCAAAATCTATTCATTTTGAAATCCTTACAATGCTGCATAAGAATTTAAAGTTCTCATTTGAGATTTATGAATCTTTTTTCCAATTTTTTTTAAATTTTTGAAAATTTTGCTGTATATATAAAAACATTTTATTGTAAATAATTAGTCATGAGTAAAAATAAAGTTTATTAACAAATTATAATTTAATTTCATATGTATTTAAAAATTGTAATAATTAGGATATATTTTTTTAATAAATTTTAAAAATTCTATAGTTTCAGACAGTTTTAATATTTAAAACAAATGATGTGTTTGAAAATTTTATTTATCTGAAGAGGATTTTGATTGTATAATTTTTAAATAAAAATTTTATTCAAAATTTTTAAATAGTTATACAAAAAATTTAATTTATAAAAAAAAATTTGTGTCATTCTATAAAATCATATAGAAAGTTTTTGGTTTGTTATTTATAAGCAACAATTTTTCATATTGCAATAGCTTCATTTTAATTCTTGTGAAAATTTCTTGTTTAATTCACACAAAAAATGAAGGAAGAAGCTATTAAGTGTGAAAGATTATTTAACTAAATATTATAAAATTTTATGATTTCATTTAACAATAATTATTCAACAAACAAGCAAAATCTAATATTAAAGAAAAATTAATTTTACTGAAAAATAATTCCAAAAAGAAAATTCTTTTAAATCATTCATAAAATATGTAAAATTAAGTACAAATTCCAAAAATGGAGCAAATCTGTCAAAAATTAACATATATATCAAAATTTATAAATAAGCATATTTTTTAATGGATAAATTAATAATTCCCAATAGTCGTGGAAACTAAATTAGGTTGAAACATTTTTATATTAATATACTCAGATTTTTAATTATATAATTCCACTAATCACGGTACCTAGTATTGCTTGAAATTTCAGACATATACAGTTTGTGACAACTCTCATGCCATCATGACATCAGCAAAATTTTAAATTAGTTTAAGTGAATTTATAGATTATCTTGATAATAAGCTGAGAGTGAACCATGCCATTTACCATATAATTCATCTATTTTAGCATTTGGAATCAATTGGGTTTTTGTGCCCAATTTTGATGATGATTTAACTGGCATATGGAGTATTATGGTATGATACCATAATATTATCTTATTGCTATGTAATGATGACATCATACTGGTGCAACTATGATTTCACCTGAATTCAAACAAAATGCAAAGATTTAAGAATGAATTTTTGTTGCAGTCACAAAATGCCTCTACTTTCTGAGGTGATTTTGATTTAGTGTTACTCATGGGATCAAGGGAAGTCATTCTGCAAAATTTAGTCCCTACAGATTAAATTATATGAGAGCCTATGTGGAACAGGTAGAAAGATAAACAGACAAACTTTATATTATATATATATAATTTCTTGTAAATAAAATTATTTTATATAAAATTTCAGTTTTTATAATAAATTTATGTATATTCTGTTTTAATATTATTCGTGAATTTCCTTGCATATTTTTCTTGTTTTTTTATATAGATGATGAATTACCTGATTATATTATGGTTATGGTAGCAAATAAAAAGACCAAAGCTCAGATGATTGAAGATTTAAGTTTGTTTCTTGGAAACAGTACAGAAATATTTACAACATGGTAATTTATATTAATTATTAGTTATATTTTAACATATTATATATATAAAATTATTATTATTTATATGTTTTTATTTGTTATACACAGATTCAATTTATTTCAACAAGTATATTGTCAGTACTGTAATTTTATGTAGTAATTACAATTTTATGATTATAATAATAATGCTTTAACCTGATAGTCATAAAATGATTGAGCAATCAAGAGTGGTGAAATGAAATTAATATGCAGATTGCTAAAATATTAATAATGAAAATCTGAATGTGTGAAATGTTAATATTTGGCAAAATATCTATTTTTTAATGCAAAAAAGTCATTTTTTACTATATTTTATTAATTTTTGATGAATTTTTAATTAATGTGATACTTTCTTATCAAAATTATATAAAAAAACAGAACATCATATTTTATTCAATCACAAATTTTTCCCAAAGATAAAACAAATGTACTTTCTATTTATTTATTTATTTTTTTAATAGAGTGATATATCTTATCATCAAGGATGATCCTATTGCACTTGGTGATTGTGCACAAGTGGATGTAATATATGAACAAGGGCAATAAAACATCACCTTGGGAAAGTGTGAAATATAATTCTTTAATTCTGAGGGCTTTTAAATCACATTATATAAAATTTCACTTTTATATTACAATTTTGTTACATTCTCTAATGTTTTGTTTTTATTGCAACATTTGAGAAAAAGTTTATTTTTTTACAGATTTTTTTTAATTGGATTTATAATGTACAAATTATGACAACAAATTAGAATCAAATATTCTTTCTTAAAAATCAAAATAAATTTTTTTTACTTGAGAAAAGTTGAAAGTTTTGTAATCACTATATACTGTGATTCTAGATCAGAATTTGTGATGCATGTATACATTATTTCTGAATAAAACTTATTATTTTATCTTGTAATATTTATTTTATAATTGTATCATTATTTGTTAAATCATTTCAATCTTATTTATGAAACTTGATGCTTTTTTTATGAAACTGTTTCAAATTTTTTAAACATATATATAAAATTAGAAAAATAGCTACACACCAGAAAATCTTAATCATTATTTAAAATTTAATAAATGCCTTTAATAAAAATCTAAAATCAGATACAAAATATATTAAAGTATCTAAGAATGAAGAAATTTATCAAAAGTTTTCTGTGTAAATATAATTTAAAAATCTAAAAGTGTGTTTTTATATGGCTGCAAAGTGACACAAAACTGGAGACCACAGTGCCACAAAGCAATCAGCTATTTTTAGAAACTATTAATTATCAATAACAAACATTTTGACTGTGAGTGGTAAAGTATGAAATTTCAAATAGAAGGACTTTTTTGTCAGCTTTTTTTCATGCATTGCAAAATTCTGTGAGAGCATTAAGAAAGACAGTAGTATTTAGGATAGTGATTTAGGAAAATTCTAATTTTTCCAGATTTTATTAAAAATTCTTTAATATTAGTATATTTTTATTATTTTTTTTTTACTTTTAGGACTAATATTCTGTGCTTTTCCACTCCTGGGTTAATTAACCAAGGAGTGGCAAAGTTTAATGAGAATTAATGATATTGAATAATGTTGTTATTGATGTTTAACTCTTAATAAAGTTAGCATAGGTGTTAGCATAGCATCATAATATTGATGTAAATTATACATGTTCATCATATTATAAATTATATCTCCTGTCTTGTAGTAGGCTATATATACAATGGATAATGTTTTTAATTTTATAATAATAATAATTAGTACATATATTATAAACTTGGTCTTCTATAACATAAATAGATATTCTGTATATAACAACCAACAATGAATAGAATTTAAAATAGTCATTCAGATTACCACCCATCTTCAGTTTCATTGTACAATAAAAAAAAAAAAATAGGTGATACTTGAAAGCACATTTTTAAATTCTATACATTATTGATTGTTATAAACTGAATATCTATTTGTTTCATCATAATAATTAAGCAGTAATTTACATAGATATATTTAAAATTGTATAAGATACAAGTATTGCCAGTAATGTAAATATTATATAAGTTGGACAGCTACTATATATGGAAAGATAATCTGATCTTCATAATTTTTAAACATTAAAAATTAATACAATGAAATCAAATATAAATTAATTTCAATGAAATCATAAGAACTAAGAAAAGAATAATAAATTATAAATATAATTCTTTCTTTTAATATTCTTAGGTTACACAATGTTCTTGATCGTTTACAATTCGTAACAGTTGGTAAGTAATATTTTTAAAAATATTTAGTGTTTTCCTTCTAATTTCAGTAAATTTTTTTTAAATCAGATTTAATTTGTTAGTTCTTAAAATTTTGAATCTTCAAATTTAAAATACATTTGAATTAAATTAAAAAATAATAAATGTATAAAATTAATAAAGCATTTGATCTAATTTACAATTATAAACAAGTTATAAAAGTAGTTGTTAATCTTTAATAAAACTTTCTGTATTTCCAAAATTTATTCTAATGCTGGAATAAACAAAGCTTTATTAAATAATTTATTAAAACTAGCCATAAAAATTCTTGTTTATCCGAATATTGTAATCCATTAGTAAGAATTTGTTAATTATTTTAATGTATAAATCAAATTGAGTGGACCTATTTTTAAAATTTTAAACAATCTGTATTCAGTTGTGGGGTCTATGGGGAGTTTTAATAATGAAATTTTTGTGTCTTTCAACATCCACTCTGACACCAATTGTGGAGTCAGAGAGGATCAAAAAACTGAATGTGCTCAACTAGTGTAAAAACATCAGGTTCTGACCAGGAGCAATTTAGACTGTGTTGCTTCATCACAGTGAAGGATATCTAGATGAGAGTATGTCAGGATTTTGGTTGAAAAACTAGAAGTGAGCATGAGTAAGTAATGCATCAGGGATTTAGAAGTGAAATGAGAAGCATGGAAATAAACCTAATTAACTTATCAAATTTAACCCTTGAAAACACAATGGAATTTTAATGATTCTAAATAATTTAGACAAATTATACAAATAAACAAATTTACCTGAAGATGAAAAAATCCACCTCAACCCAGGATCGAACCGGGAACCTTTGGGGTTCCATCCCAACGTCATACTACTAGACCACTGAGGCCAACGAACGGATTGATTCTTCAAGCAGTTATATTAATTTGGAAACAACTTTAGATTACCCGCATTGGACTTTGCCAATAGACCTATTACTGACCGGGCTGAATCTAGCCACGGGCCCTCAATGGCACTAGCCAGGCAACACATAGACCAGCACAGTCATTAAATCACAAACATTATACAATCCAAACCTCAAGAGAATTTAATCTAAATAAACCTAATTAACTTGCCAAATTTAACCCTTGAAACACAACGGAATTTTAATGATTCTAAATAATTTAGACAAATTATATCTCGTTCCCATGTTCTACTACCTATGTTGCCTAGATGCCTCTGTATCTCGTAAACATTTGACCTTTGACCCCTGCTCCATTAGGGATTTTTTGCGTGTTTTGGCCACCCTTTCGATGTGTACCACTTTTACCATGCTTCGGTAAGGCGATAATTGTACTGAAACCCCTGCCTTTCGGCAGTTGAAATTCCATTGAATCATCGGTTCGGGGGCCGCATCCGTTATATTCCAAAAACCAAAAAACACCTGGTAATAATCCGCTCACACAGGCAAAAAAATAATGCATTTCGATTCTCTTCTAGATATCGGTCATTTCCGTTGGCAATTAATCCGGTAGTTTAGAATTGGTTGCCACAATTGGCTGCAGTAGTACGCGATGTGATGCAGCTCCCGCAGACAGTTAAGCTGAATCATTTTTTATGAAATAAGCAACGTATTTATTTTCTAATGCCTCTATCATTACCAGGTGTGAAGAAACAAAACCGCCATTTCAATAGTAACACAAGAATTTGACTTACAATGATAGAATTTTATAGAAATTTTTGGATTATTTATCTGGCTACTGATTTGTTATTTAATCTATCAGCATTTTTCAATCTGTGATTATTTTATTTTATGATTTTCACTAATGTAAGTTTTTATTATGCAGAAGAATCTGTATCTGAGATTAATTCACGTATTTCTTGATGCTCTTGGTTTGAGACTATGTCATTTCACATGTTGTTTTGATATAAAGTTTTCGCACATGGTATAGTTGTATAAATTTCATAATGCCATGAAAAAGAGAGAACTCTTTAGGTTAGTTAACTGCTGCAGCTAAAAGATTGGGTTTAATCGAGAAAATGACAGATTAGGAAATCAAACAAATTGAAAGAATTCTAATTGACAAAGAGAGATGAAGAGAATATTCGAAAAGACACATATTTCAAATGAAAAACATATCTATATGGAAAAGATTTTCAGAATCCATTGAAGAAAATCCTGAATGTCATCTAGAAGGCTATAATTTAAGAGAAAGAGAAACTTAGGTACAACGCCATGAACTGCCGGGTAACGCTGGGCATGATTGTAATAATCATATGGCCATTATGATGCCTAGTAATGTGTTGTATCTTATTTAGTTAAACAACTAAAACAATGGGGTAAACTTTGTTTATTTTTAGCATATATATACATTCCTCACCCAGTTTTTACACACAGCCACTTATATATAGAATTTTATTGCCAGTTATATGTTGTATTCTCTTGGGTGAAAAATTTTAATTCTGTCAAAGTTTTTGGAAAAGATAAAACATGAAATCCTGTATATAAAGAGATTTTATTATAGCAAACTTTTATTAAAAAATCTAAAATGTTTATTATTATTTTACCTAATCACAAAAAAAAATATTAATCAACCACAAAAATTTGCAGGTTTCAGCTAGTATTTCATATTTCCTGATTTTGAAATATGAATAACACTCTTTTACTCTCTGATTTTTTAAGATTTCATCTTCTTATTTTCTGTATTAGTATTATTTAATTTTCTAAAATTTCTTCCTTGAATTAAACTTCATTTTAATTTTTATTTCAAAATTAAGTTTTCTGTTTGAAAAAATTTATTAAATTATTTAAATATATTTATTTTTATTTAGTTAAACCACAAATTGGTGACACATCTGATGAACCCACAAAGAATATTATAACAAGTAGTACTCAAAATATGACTGGTGAAACTATCAAGGAGATAAATCCTGTTATAAATCCTATAATAGCTCCTATTATAAGTACTCGTGAAGTGCCAGTTCAGAAGGCAACTAAACCAGAAAAATTAGTGAGAAAAGAGAAAAAGATGAAATTAACTGAATTAGATGAAAATGAAGACTTTTTAGCCTTAAAAGATGAACCAGATACAGGTTGACTTTTTAAATCATATAATATAAGTTATTTGTATAAAATGAAATCTATATAAAACAAGATCTGCTTCATTTTAATATTATTTTAAAATGATGAGATTCCATGTAAAAGAAATGTTATATTAACATTTTTCCTTACAATATATTAACAGATGATCCTCTTGTGGAAGAATTAAAAGAAGATAGTACTCTGATTAAGATCACCAAAAGTATTACAAATATTTCAAGTGGAAAACCAATTCTTAAACGCCAAAACATAGTAGCTCCAATTCAAAAATCTTCATTATCAAATAAAGAAGGAGCTAAGGAAATTTCAAAACCTATCAGTATTAAAAGAAGATTAGATTTAACAAGTATAAAACCAAAGGTAACAAATAATATATTTTAATGGCTGTATTTTTAATTTCATCTACTATGTCAATAATAATAATAATAATAATAATTTATATTTCCATATAGTTAAATTAAACTGAAAATATAGAAACAAGTATTGTCTGAATTAGAAAATATTGACTGTATCATTTCATAGCTCATAACTTACACAAAAATGAAATTTTTTTTTAAAAATCATATCTTTGGGATATAAAAATTGACACCTTTTGTGTCCACATTAATTTTTTATTCATTGAAAAGTAATGAATAAAGATTAATGTGGACCTAACTTGGACTCTTTTTATCTTCTATTTTTTTCTTATTTTTCTAAATGGCAATTAATATTTTGTATATTTTTCTTCAATTTTTTTACTTGTGATCTTCTTTTTTATGTTTGTTTAAAAAAAAAAAAAAAAAAACACTAATTGGTGATTGATTTTAAATACTGAATGGGTTGATAATTTTAATCAGACTTTAATAATGCTTGAATAGATACTATTTATATTTAACTTAATTAAGGTTATATATTGAAATATAAACGTTTTCTTTTACTCTGGGAGTTAAGTGCATTTTTGAAATATGTTCACAATGAAGAATTCATTGTGATACATATTTCAAAAATGTATAATAAAAAAAAAATTATTTTCACACACAATATAGGCAACATAAAATATGTAGAGAATCGAAATTCAAATTATATGTAAATTTATCCTCCTCCGTCAGTCAAATATAGGTCAAACAAGGGACAAACGAAAAGAACAAAAATAAAAGGAGTTCTGTCAAACAATTCCAAGAAATACGATGACATTATAGATGGTATTTTGATCAGCTTGCGAACTTCGTCCACAATAAAAATAAATTGCTGAGAATGTTTATATTAGATGTTTGCCACATAGTCGCGAATCGGACATCTATCTTGGCGAATATTCGAGAAATAAACAACTTTGTTCTCAGCCCAGGAATAAGGGTCATGGATATTTAAGAGCCGATGCACCTTCGATCAAGGCTTGTTCCACGATTTCTAGTTCTGTGCGTTCACAGCCACCGTTTTCATCCGATTTCATGACCGCCGCTCTTTTACTTCATCTGACCCGGTCTAGTAGTTTACTGGTGCTACAATGACTTCTTCGACTTTAGATCGTTGATCTTTTACTTTTCCCTGTGAGGATACAAGCCATTTTTCTCCGATATAATATTTCCTTGTTCCTGTCTTCTGTGTGTATCTTCAATTTTATAAAAGAACTAAAGAGTGTGAAAAAGAGAGATTAAAGACTGACTATTGTGAACAGTGACTACCTCATCAGCCTCTGCCAAATTTGTATCTTCTGGTTGTATCTCCTGGAGAATTAATACTTTATAAATCAGGTATTTCTCCTCTCATTGAAGGATTATAATTCACATGTATCTTATTGTGATAGAAATCTCTCAAAATAAAGGAAGTTATTCTCATTGAATGTCGTCTGTTTTATCTGCCGACTCTCATTACCCATTCTTATGCACGTCTTTCACCACACTTTAGGCCAATGCCTGTCAACATCGTTCTCGGGCCTGTGGGCCGGCGGGCCTCACAAATAAAAAAATAATTAATTTCACACACAATATAGGCAGCATTCATTTTAATAGGTAATGTATTTGTGGAAAACTGTTCATTAGGTTAAAATAAAACCATATTCCTAGTAATTCCAATATAAAAATTTCGGATTGTTGTTTAGATTCAGAAAATTGCTGCCATATTAACTATTGATTAAAGTATTTCAGAAATACAATAGTATATCAGTTAGCAAACTAATTGGGACTAAGATTGTTCAGTTAACCAAATAGTTTGTAATCAAATATACATGAAAATATTCATTTTATACAAAAAATATAATTAGACCTATAATAAATTTATTGTATGCAAGATTTTATTAATACAGTTTAAAATATGAAATATTATAAAAATAATTAACTTAGAAAATGTTTTTTAAATAATAATCAAACTATGTGATCATTATAGGAGTGATCACTATAGTAGAGTATATTATGTGTGTGATCATTATAGGAGTTAGCATCTGATGTCTAATTCCTATAATGGCAAATTAAGACCATTTTTATGCTATACTGCATATATCTATCTTTGAATAAATAATTGGAAATGAAGGCATTAAAGGATAAGGATAATACTTTAGCACAACCATTGCATTAAAAGAATATAATGCAAGCTTTATTTTGGCTTGCAATGGTTTATTTTGGATAATTGACATTTGGATAATCAACCCTCTATTGCAGGGGTGGCCAACTTGTTTGTCATTAAGATCAATTTTTCTGAATTCTTATTTCATACCAGCTGATATAAATACGATTTTTAACTTACACCGGACCTTAACTTTCTCACTGCTGTTGCATTCATTTTGGTTCACCCTGTATAATGAATGGAATTATTATGAGTTAATAGAATGAATATTTGCTATTTATTCTTTTATTTTTCTTTCATACTTTATGGAGAGTTTTTCATTTATTTTCTTTTTTTTTCTCATATTGTAACTTATTTTTCACATAGGTTAACATAAGTAATATTCCTGCATATATGTAGGACTAAATAGAATACTGAAAAATGAATATAAAATAAAAGATTTACAATTAATATAGAATATAAATATGGAAAAGAAAGTAGAAATACTATTGTTTGCTTATTATTATAGTAGTTCCCAACTTTACAAGTTAATTTGTTTCTGGTGCACATTCATAAAACAAAAATTTGCAAATTGAGATTTTATTTTCCATAGCTGTAATGGTAAAACAAGGTTATGCTTTTAACAATGAAATTTTACCAAAATAATGTTAAATAAAGGTCAATAAAACAATAGTTAATTCAAAAACAATGATTTATTTATATAATGTTCCAATGAAATCATGGAATTAAGAGGACATACTGCTTTTATTTCTTAGTCTGACATCTTGCTTTTTTCTCATTTCATTATAGATGGCAGAATTATCTGCAATGAATGGTAGTACTATTATATTGTATAGCTATATATATATAGTTTGAAATGTCATATTTATAAATATTTAGATTTATTCATTGCAATTAATATTCATATTTTTGATTTTGTTGATACTTGAAAAAATAACTTGTAAAGTGTGAACTGCCTGTATATTTTTTTATAATCTTAGAATGAATCTATAAAATTGTCTTTTGGCTTTTATTTTATAGGTTACAACTAAAGTTGTTTTCCAGTGTACTTGGCCAGGATGTACAAAACAATATAGTGTTTGTGAAGATATTGAGAGACATGTCTGCATTACTCATCTTGGGTAAATTTTTTTAGCTTTTATACAATATATAGATGCATTAATTTAAAGTGAAATGTGGTTTTGCTGAAACTTGAGTGTGTTCAAAAACTTCAGTTCACAAGCTGATATTAAGGAAAATCTTGGGAAATCTTAACCTGCCTAAACTTTTTAGAGAGATATTTTTTAATCCATTCTGCTTCAAAGTCTATTTAATCATTGGTCAAATAACTATGGTTATAATAAACAGTTTGTGATTTACTTTTGTATTGTGATATAGGAATCACTGAAATAAAACCGCACCAAATATAATGTTCATAAAAGTAATATATAAAGGCACTTATAAGAAGTAAATAAAATTAGCAAATAATAATAAATAACAGTAAAAAATATTTTGTAAAAGAGATGCTTTTTATGATAAAACCAAACAAAATAATAGCAACAATTCATCAAATGACAACTATAAAAATTTAATTCATAAAAATGGTATAAAAAGTCATCTCATTTAAAAATAAGTCAAAAGTAAAAAAAAAATAAGTTGAAAGGAAAATTAAACATAATATAACACACCAATATCTGATGACAAAAAAACTAAAATAATAAAAATTCATAATAAAAATCCACCAAGACTACACAAAACATATACAAAAGTAATAAACAAAAGCACCAAGTACATTGAAAACATTTCTAAATAAAGTTTTTGACTACTAAAGGGCTTTGTTTATTACTTTTGTATAATAAAAATTCTTTCCAATAAGGTTTAAAAGATGATAAAAGAAACGATGATTAAAATGCTGTTTATATTAGATAGTAAAAAAGATTACTTGACTGAATTGTCCTTTATAATAAATGCTCAATTACAAACATCACAAATAAATTGATCTTCACTCATCAAAAAGTTATCAACGAACGGCAAATAAGAACATTCCATTTTGCTTAATACTGAATCTTGCTAGAATGATTTCCTTCCTTCTGTTTTTACTTAATTTCCAATGTTGAAAATTGGCTCGATATTAGAAAATCATAGGGTTTGTTATAGATCAGATTGTTTCAAGATTTAATATCATAATTACAATGAAAAATTAATAAAAAGCAACAGTAAATCATTGCAGTAAACAGAAAGGAGTTATCATTATTGTATGATCTTTCTTTTTTGACAATTATATGTCAGAATAATTTTCTCTTATTCTATAAATTCTGTTTACTAATTTAAAAAGACGTTTAAGAGACCAGTTTAAAGGATTTTTAAAGATCAAAGCTTGAACTTATATGAGATAAAGTTTAAAAGAACTTATATGAGAGAGAGTTTTTCTCATAAATAAACAAGTATCTTTAATAACTTGTTTATTTATGAGAAAAACTCAAGCTTTTCTGATTGAGTTGACTCGAGCCAGCAACTCTAGTGAAGTGTACAATACTTATTATTAGTTTCAGGAAGTTAATTGTAATAACCATTTGGATTGAGTTGACTCGAGCCAGCAACTCTAGTGAAGTGTACAATACTTATTATTAGTTTCAAGAAGTTAATCGTAATAACCATTTTTTTTTTTTTACATCTATTATGAATATTTTTAGCATAATATTAAAATTACATTAAATAATACCATTAGGATTTTGATTTACTTCACAGGCTTTACAAGATTTTATAATAGGAGTTCTGAACTCATGGTCTATAGGTGACTTATGGCTCACTACACTCTTAATTATAGTTCACAAATAAAATCCATCCAAAAAAATATTTTTTCAAAATATGTATCATAATAACAATAAATAATGAGTAAATAATTTCTGCTCTACCTATCAGTTAAGCTCACCAAATGAGTGTTAAAATATAATGGCAGAAGCTAACTTACTTATTTATTATTACTTACTTATTTAACGAAGTTATTGTGCCATCAGATTCATTTTAGGTATGCATAATTTCAAGTGCACAAAGTTTACTATGAACATTGTACAAAGCAAATTAAATATTTTATTTAGCTTTTTATGATATTCACAGTATTTTTTTATATTTACTGACATGCCATTAAGGAATTTTATGATATAAATTTCAGTAAAATTTTGTATTAATTTCTATGAAAACAAATTGAGTCCAAATATTTTAAATATATATTGTGGAAAAATTTTAAATGCAATAACAAAATCCTAGTTATACTATATTTATGTACCTTTTTATAATCTACTTTTTCAGTTTCTATTAGTATTAATGCTTTAATACATTAATAAAAAATTATTTATTAAAAGTAATGTGATTAAGTAATATAAACTATGCTTTATAATGAAAAAGGATCAACTTCCAATCATTTGGAACAAATTAAATCTTTAATATGTATTTCCTATATTCAATTAATGATGTTTTTTGAATCAGTTAAAATCATTAATTGAATAACTGTATTTTTTATTGTATTTACAGTAGATTATTTTATACCATTTTTCTATAGCAGGATATTGGCTAATTATATTATATATAATTATACTTTAATTATTATTTAAACAAATCATAAAAACTTTTTGATTCAAAATAATTTAATAATAATAATATTATATTTAATATTTTTTGTTAAAAAATATTTAATTATTAACAAGACATTATTATTATTAAAACTTTATTAAAGATATAAAAAAATTCATATTTAAGGGAAATGGAAGTAAAATAATACAAAGAAAAGTGACAAAGATACTAAAATAATGAAGAATTATGCAACAATTTCAGTTGCGTAAAACTATGGACAATATTTCTGTAATTGACAAAAGAAAAGTCCACCATTTGTCCATCACATTAGATAATTTATTCATAATACAAAATGCAGATTTATGAGATACAATTAATATCTACAGATGAATTATTTCAAGTACTAAATTTCATAGATTTATCAAAATATATGTTACTGTCAAAACCCGAAATTAGTTAAAATCCGATTTGCCTAGTTGAAACTAGTTTGAACAAAGCCCGTTCGTGAATACTAGTATTAACTAGTCAATACTAGAATTCACTAAGACATTTTAGTGAATTCTAGTATTGGCTAAACAAAGCAATTATTTACAGTTTTTACTAGTTAAAAGCAGATAGTTCAAGGCATTTCAATTTGTTCAGTTTATGAAAAACTAAGCTTTTCATTCTGGAATAAAATAGTCACTCTATCAAACCATGTTTGGATTAGACCCAAGAATAGGACTCGCAACTTCAGCATTCCCATCAGATGTTCTCGAAAACATTGAAGATACGGATGAACTTCAGAGAGTCATCAAGATGAATGCTGACAGAATGAAGCTGAGACTCCTGTTGAAGAACAACATGAGGCTGGTCCTAGTAGAATTTACATTATATCAGCCAGGAGAGAAGGTCACGAAAATTTGTCTAAACAAGTCAAGAAAATGAAACGTATCTCCGATGCCACCCATACCCCTGTTGAAGTAGGAGATAATTTTGTAATCCCAATCCCGGATATGAACAAAACCAAGGCAGATTTTCGAAATATCATCGGAATTGTGCCGGAAAAATGAAGATCAGCATAAAATTGGAACTAATGATGGAAGAGTGGATAAATTATATTACAGGTAGGTTTTGTATCTTTTATGTATTTGTTACTATTTAGAGAATGCCCAAAATACAATTGTGAAAAAAATATTTTTTGTAGATCAGAATTTGATGTTTGTTGGGAAACTTCCTGATTCCTGAAGAGGTACCAGATACAAATACTGTATTTCTTTTGAGGATGGCAGCTAGGAAACCGGCGATGGCACCACAAGGGTTCACACATTGTGTTTGCGAGAAAGGTTGCATTTTGAAAAGATACTTGTGCAAGAAGAAAGGATTCTCTGCAACTCTTAAATGTCATAACAGTTTTCCATGTCGGAAGCAAATAATGTACATCATAAATATATTTCTTCTGTAAATTTCAGTTACTATGTTCATAAATACATTTCTTTTTTAGATTTCAGTTGCTAGGTTTTTATTTTTTCTCCTAATACAAGACTGCACAATTAGGAAGATATCAGACTTATCCTTGTAAATGAAATTTTAGATAATACTAGTTTTCATTAGTCATATTGAGTTTTAAGTAGAGAAGTTTCAGTGAAAACCAGAAGTTTCTAACAAATGTAGTGAATTCTAGTATTGACTAGTCAATACTAGTATTCACAAATGGGCTTTGTTACAACTAGTTTCAACTAGGCAAATCGGGTTTTAACTAATTTCGGGTTTTGATGGTAACATATATATATATATATATATACACATACATATACAATCAAACCCCAATAAGATGCCCCCTTGTTAAGCTGCCACCCTCGCTGACCGCCAAGAAATTTGGCAGAATGGATCTTCCCTATGTTAATGGAATAGGCAAATCCCAATAAGATGCCATCAGCCAGTAGAATCTAAACATTTTTAATTTGATATTGTATTTGTCCTCGTTAATCCGCCAGGGTATGTAAAGTGGCTTACATCCCGAAACTCATCAGTACTATATATACAGTATTAAAAGCTCTCTGGATTCATTTGTAACCAGTGGGTGGGAGAGATGGAGTTAATGGTTAATCATGTGTCTCTTTAAGCCTAGTTTACACCTAGGTTGTAGAAAATTTAAAATCATAAGAACCAGATCATTTTCATCGTTTATTGCATTACCGGCAAATAAGGATACTGTACAGTAAGCTGTGTACATTGTGTTTTATAGAGAACTCAAAAGCAAATAAGGATACTGTACAGTAAGCTGTGTACATTGTGTTTTACAGAGAACTCAAATTAGAAGATCAGAACAGCAGATAGACATGTTTTCTATCTAGCACTGTACATATATGGTACATATACTATACTGCAAAGTATACAGTTTTTAGAAATGTTAAATATAAATATACTGTATTTTGTTAAATTTAATAAATCAGGAGTTCATTTTCATTTCTATACTGCACATGTTTTCGATAAACCACCAAAATCGTCCTTAAACAGATGGTGGCATCTTATTGAGGTCTGACTGTATAAGTTGTGCAATAAGAAAAAGATGTAAATATTTAATATTAAAAAATATATCATAATTATATATTTTAGGTAGTGTTAATTTTTACCATTCTTCTATTTCTGAAATTCCTGTATTATTTCATTTCATATACACACTATTCTTTGCAGCAACTTTATCACTTATACAAGAAATCCGTTTAAGATATTTTTAAACTTATTTTTAATATCAAAAATTCTTCTTTATATATACAAATACACATTAAAACATGGCACTTTAAGAGAAATATGCATTTCGGCTATCTTAGCCCTCTTCAGTTTCATTTATTGTTACCATGCATTTTTTACTAAACACATTAAAAATTTTTTCACAAAATTATTACATAAAATTATTATGTGAAAAAATTTTTAATGTGTTTAGTAAAAAATGCATGGTAACAACAAATGAAACTGAAGAGGGCTAAGATAGCCGAAATGCATATTTCTCTTAAAGTGCCATGTTTTAATGTGTATTTGTATATATAAAGAAGAATTTTTGATATTAAAAATAAGTTTAAAAATATCTTAAACAGATTTCTTGTATAAGTGATAAAGTTGCTGCAAAGAATAGTGTGTATATGAAATGAAATAATACAGGAATTTCAGAAATAGAAGAATGATTAAAAAATATAGTTTATAGATGACTATAGAAATGAAATGTTGATATCAAGAATGACACAAAGATTTTGAAAGATGATCAAATTTTGAATCCAGTGTGTTTTTAATATGATGAGTTAAGGCAGAATGTAGATTAATGAAGGAAATGATACTGAAGTGCCAGTTAGATTTGTTGTTAGATTCATTGAATAAACTGCAATAATAACAGAAACTGTATTTCTAACAAAGGAAATTAGAAAATTAAAAACGATCTTAAAATTAGATTTTGTATAGAATTTTACTAAATAAATAAGGAATATAGAATTCATGTCTGATAATATAACCAGAAATAGTTCTAATTCTAGCAGATGTTTTATAAATAATTCTGTAGGGTCTCTAGACAAGATATAAATTAATACTCTAAATGGAACTACAGAATATAGATATATGAAAAAACTGTATTATACAATTTGGAATAAGATTTATGCAGTACTATCATATCTTATTTGAATTTAACTTACATGAATTTGATTACATTTGCTTAATAAAAAAAAGAGAAATAAAATTTTACATACAGTAGTGCAGACAGTTTCACCCAATATTCCATTCACTGAACTGTCCTGGAGCAAGTACAAGATCAGAGATGTAAATCTTCTGTTTCCTCACTCAGTCCAAGTTCCTGTATGACTTTTGTAGTGTGAACATCTCATCATTCTGAATACGATTATACCATTTAAAGATGTTATACAAATAATATTTATGTATAAATTATACATTTATATATAAATATTACTTTACATAATATTTACAGAATCAAGAAACCTGTACTTTATTGGAAATTTGAGAGCTTTTCAATGTTAATTTGGGCTTTTTGCAATTTTTGCCTTATATACAGATTTTAGACCCTAATCCCTGTATAAATTGACATTATTGTAATTGGTTATTTTACATTTTGAAACTATGACAATCAATTCAGGATGAATTTTATTAGATTTAAATTGTACTGTTTTGATGTAGTTTGAACAGCTATTATTATAAATAAAAAAGAAACAAAAAAGATAAATATGATTTGTTTATTGATTAAATAAAGTTTGTCCTTTTTTCTATATCTTTCACTCTTGTGGAATGCTTTGGTTTTGTCAGTATTTAAAGGCTAAATTATTTTTTCTTAAAATATTAATGGAAGAAAAAAAATATCATCATCAGAAAATTGGATACTTGAATTAATTTATTTGAAAATGAAGGAGTCATACATGTCTGATCAAAATAATGAATTAAATCAATAACAAAGAGGTTAAAAAGAATAAAGAAGAGTGGTCTACCTTAACAGATATCTTTTTAGCTGAAATGATATTGGAGGTAAAATTATTGTTAATCACATCAAATTTTTAGGTTTGAAAAAAATCTGGAAAATAATAGAAATAGATTTATGACTAATATCTTAATTTTTTTAATTTTGTACATAGGAAATTAAAGAAAAGGAGTTTTAATGGAATCAAAAACCATGGAGAAGTAATAAAATCAGTGATTAGTCTGAAGATTTTAATGTTTATATAGCAATTAAATAATGTATGAAAAACGAATACACACAATCATAGGTAGAATGAATTTTTTTTCTAAAGCCAAAGTCAGGATTATTTAAAATTGAAAATTAAGTTAACCCAATTATTTAATTTGAAAACTGATATGATTAAAAGTTTAATTATAGGACAATAACTGTAAGGAAGATATCATGTTTTTTTAAGGAAGGATTTTGTTCCAGGAATCATGAACAATCTGATAATGAAAAGCATTCTTCATAAAATAAGAAGTATATTAATGAATCTAAGTGAAAAATAAGTTAGAAATTATTTTGTCTTGATAAGGTGTAATTTAGATTTTTATTTAAGAATGAAATGAATTCATTCATTCTTAGTAGTAAGAAAAATTGCGTAAAAAGAAACTCAAAATTTTAAAAGTGAATAGTAAGAATTGGTTGCTGAGAAATTAAGTTATCATTTGAATAAAGAATAAAAAATATAAAATTCCCATTTAAGAAAATCAAAAAGGTAGTATTTGGAATAATTTGAATGCTTAAACTTATTAACTGTTGGCCAAAAAATCAAAAATATACTTATTTTATTATTTTTTTAAAAACAAGATACTTATATTAATGTATTTCAAAGTTTAATATTAATTATTTATATAATGAAATGAGAAAAAATTTATTTTGAAATATAATTTATAATAATTGCATTTTGCAAATGATTTATATTATTCAAAATTAAATAAAAATAAATCATTTAAAGTGGTTTTATAAATAGAATAAAATTATAATATTTAAATATTAACTATTGAAGTAAAGCAAAGTAAAGAAAGAATACAACAGTAAAGACAAAGACTCATTATAATGAATAAAGGACATTCCTTTATTAATCAAGTACAATAGATTGTCAACAATATATCAAGAGACAACATTATTTTATTTGTTGTTTTTTCAAAATTTACTTTGATATATTTTCCACAATATTTTAAGGCATTATAATTTATCACATACAGCAGAATTAAATTTTGTTTATAGAATTAAAAACAAAATACACCAATCTGAAATGCATTTTTGATAATTATACTGATCAAATATATTTTATTACAACACATGCATATGAATATTGAGCAATTAACTGGACGATATTTTCTACTTTGAACAATAAAATGATCTTATGACTAAAACTTTTAATTATCATATTGTTTATTATATTAAATACATCACAACACTGAATGATATTTTTATATCATAATACAATAAACCTATATTCTTAAAATATTAAATATTAATATAAATAAATAAATATACTATATATATTAGTGCTCAAAAATTAAGGAACAAACAGATAAATGGAAATGAAACTAGAAGCATAAATCAAATTTTCACTAGGTAGTGCAAAGAAAAAGTTTAAAATGCACAAAACAATATTTGCCTAACTGAGGAAAATATTCACATAGGCAAAATAAATAATAACAGGTTGTCTATATATTGCTAAATCCAGATATCTAGCAATCAGACAATATTACAAAGAAATTTTTTGGATGAATACCTTAAGATGTAGAATTACAGTTGAGTCTTTGTAGTCGGCCCTTTGCCAGTCAGACACTTTGCAAACCTTCAGGCCACACACAGTGAAATTTTCATATCACAATGTGTTGATATGCGAGAGTGAGAGTCTGACGTAAACAAATTAATAGTTGCTATTCATTTGTTGTGCAGGCATTATAATCACACTAATTCATTTTACTAAATATTTAACTGCTTATACTCTTATACAAATATAATCACACTTTAATTAATTAAAGTGTGATTATATATCACACTAATTCTTAAGCTCAGTACACTGTTTACTGTAAAATAGCACGTTTTTGTTGTATCAGTGTTTGTTGTTTATTATTATATAATGTCGGAAATCGTAAAAGTTGAAAACGACATTGACCATGGTCGAAAAAGCAGAAATAATTGACAAGGGAGAAAAGTTTAATGATTTAGCTTCGTTGTATGGTATTGAACGTGCCACCATTTATGATATTAAAAAAAATCGGGATAAAATTGAAGGATTTGTGAAAGATTTGAACAGCAAGAGCAGTGACAAAAAAATCTGAATAAACGGATCGTATTCATTTGTGTAATTCCATTTTTTCATTGAACATCCAATAATCTGACAAATCTCTGAAATCCGACAAGTCCTGGAATGATATGTGTCAGATTACAGAGACTCTACTGTTTTAGGAAAATGGAAACAGACCAAGGTTTTAAGAAGCAAGTTTAAAACTAATAGTTAAATGGGAGTTGCAATGTTATTAGTAGTCAGTGCAAATAATTCAAGATTACCCAAACAATCTCTTTGTAATTTTTTATCTGAATCCACTTAAGAATCATCATGAAAGAATAGTAATCATCTCATTCTAACAATAAAGCATCATATAGATTATGTAATATATCAAATAGATACAAACTATGTTTTGTTTGACATAACCATTCCCGTGGCCTTCAGCAGCCATAGAAGTATACCTTCCTCTGGTTCCTATTCAGAAATGTAACTATTTGATATTGAGTTATCATTATTTCAACTAGATTTCAGATTAATGAGTTACTTATTTTATTCATAAATAAATCATGATTTAGCTTATAAACAAATTCCTAATAGAATAAATACTAATAAAACACAAATGAAAAGAACAGAAAACTATATTTCACCTTTCTAATATTACTGAAAGAAAGAATTATAGAGAACAAGGTTTGATGATACATATACAGAAATATTGTAGGTAATTGTTATATAGTGCTTTAAAGATAATTTATTATATGTTATATAGCTTTTTCACATGTTTTTTTTATATGGATTATGACAGCTTTATTTTCCATCATTTTATTACACTGCTTTTAACTTAATCTATAATTACCTTTCAGCTTGTTAAGCAGGGTAAATTATCTCTTCTATTTCTTTTATAACTTTCGATTTATTAAGAATATAGTACTTTCGGCTTACTCAAGCCCTCTTCAGTATTCTGGATTCCATTGGATAATCCAGAATACTGAAGAGGGCTTGAGTAAGCCGAAAGTACTATATTCTTAATAAATCGAAAGTTATAAAAGAAATAGAAGAGATAATTTATCCTGCTTAATGAGCTGAAAGGTAATTATGACAGCTTTATATTATTGGATTGAAATTCTTGAATATTATATATATTTGATTGAAGTAATAGCAATTCCTGAATATTTTAATGGACCATTATACTCATTCATTTATAATATATCTAATGGACCACTATCTGGCTCACACAATAACTGTAACTGAATCCTATAAAATATTAAAATGTTTAGCAAAATAGATTACCAGGACAATCTCTCTTCCAGATCTCATGGACCCATTCTGAGTGGAATACAGAATTCATCTATTGTATCACCCATATAAGAGGCAACTAAAGGACATACTTTTTTCCATGAATAGTTTGCCATACTTCTTTTAGCAGAATTCTTTTGCTTTTTCCTCATGCTTTCTAGTTACTCTTCTAATTTTGTATTTCATTTTTCAAAGGATTAATCTCCAAATATCATTTTTCTTCATGATCTTTTCTTCTAGCAGTATGAATGGAGATTGCTGCTCCAGGAATTTTTTTAACAATCTCATTCTTGACATGAAGGATTTTTGTTATGCTTATATAATTAAAATGAGCAATCATATAACAGTGTCACTACTGTACAGCTGTTCTTATAACATCTCTTTCGTATGCCCCAATTCTATGCTATAATTTTAAAAAATTATTAAAAAACTTTATCAATTCTTTGTGCAAATTTAACATCTCATTTGTGGCTGTATTTTTATACAAATTTATAAAATAAATTATTTCCATTTTCGTATCTGTTCCTTAACTTTTGATCACGAGTTTGTACAAATAAATAAAATACATCAATATATAAATTAATTTAAAGGCAAATGAATTCTTCAATTTTTATTTATCATTAAATAATTTTGAGGAAATTCAACAGAATGTTTTAATATCCTTACTAGATCCATGTAAAAAATAAATTTTTTTCTATGGGAAAAAAATTGTTTATAACAACAACAATAAAATGACAATAGGCAATAGTTATATATGAATCTGATGAGAATAATAACCAATATTAGTATTTATTTTCTATAACAATGTTTTTTTAACATGATAAATTATATAAAACAAAATTCCAATTTTTATGTTTACATTTATATATTAATGATACAATAATTGATACGTATATTACACACATAATTGGATAAAGTAAATGACTTACTGAAAACTATCATCATCCATATAAAATATCAATAACAACAATAATAAAATTATCAACGAAGAAACATTTAGAATTCTAATTGCATCTTATAATGTTTATAACAAATAAAAATTATTTGCATTAACATTAAAAGAGATTAAAAATACAAAATAAATTAAATCTTATAAATAAAATTTTTATCAATCATTACTAAAAACTATTGAAATTTCCTATTTAATAACAAAAATTAAGATTTTTGTTATTGATATATCTCTTTTTCTTATTAATTAAATAAAAATGTCTTTATTAAAATTTATTAAAAGATTTAAATTAGATTTTAACATTATATATATAACAATGATGAAAACTTTATATAATTAGAAAGTAGTAGTAATTTTGAAATGCTTTATATTCTAAAATATATAAGATTAAAATTTTCTGAATGTAATAAATACAGTAACTAATTTAAATATTAATTTAAAATAAATGATTATTATTAATGTACTAACATTTCTAATAAAATTTTTTATTAGGTTTTTTCCTATGAATAGTAGTAATGTGCTATTCATAGAAAAAACTATGAAATAAAAAAATTATGAAAATTAACTTATGATATTTTATGTTCTATTTTTAAATATAATAAATATTTTTTTATCAGAAAGAATACACATAGCATATTATGCATTGTACTATGCTTGTCAATATTTTCAAGATATAACAAAACAATATATTGTTGTTATATTTTGGAAAAATCATCCTATATAGTGGAAAAATAGTTATATTTTTTAATTTAACATTAAACTTTATAATTTGATTTTTATCCTAACTATATTAATATTAATTGTATTAAAGTTTTTACAGAAATTTTTAAAATTTAAAAGAACTTTTCTTTAAATAATATTATTTAATATAATGAGAATATTGATTGCTCTATTTTAGAATTGTTTCTGAGGAAGATCTTACATAAAGATTGAAAATGTTTTTATTTTATTAGACTAAAGATTAATTCTTGTATGGTGTCATGTTTTATTATGTTTTAAACATATACTATGTTTCAAAAAATTCTATTAATAAATTTAGTTTTTTTAATAAATAAGAAGTAAAATTTTATAATATAACTTAATGTAATTTTTCATAATATATTATTAATTTATATATTTTTCCTATTTCTAAATATTAATTTCAAAATAATATAAGAAAGCAAGTTTACAATACCACAGTATAATAAATAAAAGTTAAGTTCTAAATTATATTTTTATTTATGCTTTTTTTTCATTTTTTATGCATTGAGTTATTGGATTTTTAAAACAAATGAAGGAAACAAAAGAACAAAAGATTTATTAATTACGGATAAAGATTTCACTATTCGTACGAATAACCATGAGAGTCACTGTATAAGTATAATCAACGATATTAATATCGTTGCTTATATTAGTTCTATCGTCACGTGATATTTTTATGCGTTTAATCTACTCATTCTATTCTGATCAGATACACTGCTTAAATGCTTATAATGTAATAAAAATATTTTAAAAATTCTGATAACCAATATTTAAATATTGGTTAGGTTTTTTACATTTAATACAAATATTTATTACATTTAATATCTAAAATGTAATAAATATTTCAATAAAATTAAAATATTTTCATTTACTTATTATATGAATTAAAATTATATATAAATATATATAAACATTAAACATATACGCAATATGTTTAATGCGTATATGTAACTTTTAGTATATGAAGTTTCGTTTTTAAAATATTCATAGTTATTGTAAATAATCTCTTCCTTGACGAATTTATTTTGCATGTCACAAATTCGAATACCTCCATAAGTGATTTTTAACTGATGTGCCATGAGAGGCTCTTAGGTATGCCATAAAAATTTTTAAAGACTATTAATTAAATTAGTTTCGAAAGAAGTCCAAAGCATTTAAGTGGTACACATCAAAATTAAAATCTCTCTAAATTGTTTATATCATTGTTATAATAAACGTATAATATAATATAGTAAAAAAATATTATAAGCAAGTTTTTATCATAATTTAAGTGTGCCGCAAAAGTTTAAAGTATAGGTTATAGGTTCAAGTGTGCCATGAGATAAGAAAGATTGAAAAGCACTGTCCCATAGACTAATATATGCAGAGTGCTCACTCCCATTGGTTGCTATGTTAAGGCCTGTTTCCACTTAATCCGCGCGGACGAAAAAAATGCGCTAGCGCAAATAGTCAGCGGCAAATGCGCGGCACACAATCTGCTTAAATTGTTTCCACTCCCCTGAGCGGTGACCTTGAGCTTAGCCTAGACAGAAATGGAAGCTAATTTTAATTCTCCTGCAGGGGCAATATCTTGGCATAATCATTTAGTCATTGATTTCTAAATATTTAATTTTACTGGAACACAAATTTCCATATCTGTTCATTGAAATTACAGATTTTTATATTCACTATGGTT
>AYEL01090213.1:0-14961 GCA_000484575.1 Olivierus martensii | reverse complement strand
ACTTGGTTGTGTCTGTGCAGGTAATCTGTTTGTGCAAGTAGCTTGCAACCAGATGTAATGTGTTGAATCGTTTCGGGTGCTATGTGGCATTTCCTACATGTGTCATTTGTTAATGTGCTGTCTTTCAGTATTATTATTATTATTATTATTTTGATATACAATTAGTATTGTTCTGATAGCAGATAATTAGAATATGTTACATTTTTGATATTTTGAATCAAACAAATAAAATAATGACAAGAAATAGGAATAATAATAATAATAAATGATTTTATTTCATTCGTTCTAATTTTTTTGATAAAAAGTTAATATGATGATAAAGTTTTAATTATTTATTCAAATGTATCATTATATATAGTAAACCACAACTTGGGTAAATAATTCTTAATCACTAAAATTAAGACCTAATATTAAAACCATATTATTAAAATAATTTAACTCCAAATATACATTAATAGAAAGAAATCGTTTATTATTATTTCTTAACTGACATGAAGTACTTTTGAGGATAAAATTATAGAAATCAAACAAATTCATTCTCCCCTCTCAATACAAATTAACCAATAGGAATGCACTATTAATACTGAATGATTAAAATTTTAACATATCACAAATGATATTTAAACACTTATTAATCTGATCACACGAAAATAATATATATTTAATTTTGGCATGCAGTTATTTAAATTAATTGTATTCTTTTAGTCATGTATACTCATACTTACCTTGATGGACGGCGACGTTACATCCTTGCCCATCACAATAAACTAGTGGATTCTCAGCCCAACCACGTTCGTCTGAACATACACAACATCCACCAACCATTTCCTTCATACTGGTTCGCTCCTGCGTTTGTAATTGGCGACGGATTGTCATTCAGTAAGATATTTTAACTCTCAAACATCAATACATATTTCTTCAACATTTTTCGTTAGTCTTGAACTCCAGACAAAACCACCTCTAATGCGCATGTTTCTCAAAACAACCTTTCAACTTCCGTATTTATGTCGTCATCTCCGGTAATTTCAAAATGGCGACTTGCATGCTGTATATGTGGACAGTTTTGTTGATGTTTTTACTAATAAATGATATTAATTGTTGGAATTCTGAAGATTTTGAATTATTTGATTTAGTTGAAGAAGTAAATGTTAATTTTTATGAATTGCTAAAATTAGATAAGGTTAGTAAGTAATTTATATACCTTTATATATAATATTCATTTTTTAATTCTTTGTAAATTTATGATTTTCCGATTCATTGAAATCTAATTTGTATTAAAAATGAATTATTTATTTATATTTTAAAGATTATTAATTATAATTCCTTTATTAGATTTATATTATTAATGTTTATTGATTAACCACATCAGTAATATCGTCACGGATTTAGTACACATTGGAATTTCGCTTTGATTAAATAAAATATGTACGTTTAAATGATTTTCTTCTTTTACTTGCATTTAATCTATTATTTTAATCATAATTGTTTTTGTCTATACTTGTTTTTATACGGTTAAAAATTTTTTAAATGAATAATGTGTATAATATTACCATATATATTATATTATTATTATTTTTTATCACTATTATTTAATTCTTGAAATTTGTTTCAATAGAATAAAGTTTTACATAAATAGTTTATGAAAACTTACATCTTTTTTATTTAAAATCAATTAGGTATTTGATTTTAAAATCTCACACTAAATATATTTAAATACATAGTAATTCATTTATTGCTGATATTTATTGTACAACATTTGTAAATAAATATCTTATATTTCTATTCTATTAAAATATCTCTCATGTTCTGCTTAATGGGAATTCATCGTTTAAGTTTGCCTTCTAGTTATGATTTATCCAAAAGAGAGGTGGCAAGAAAAAAAGAAATGTAAAGCTGCAAAATGAGTTTCATGAAGAACAAAAAATTTTGGGAAGTATCTGAGATATTTAAAGAAAATTCAAGATAGAAATGTGTCTGATATGAAAGATAAAGGTGGCAGAATGCTGTGGGATGAATCAAGGAAAATTGATATAATGCAAGAGTATTTTCATAAGCATTTTATGCCTATTGGTGAGAAGAACAAGAATGTGAAAGATAAGAACAGAATGAATGGAATGGATAAAGAACTACTTCCAGAAAGACTGAACAAGTTTCACCTGGAGATCAGAGAGGATTCATCATCTCTTAAGATATTTCATGAGATCAGTCTTTTATTGATCTATGATCAATCTAAAACTTTCATGTTTTAAAATTATTTATGTAAAAATATCAGTTAAGTGTAGCTTTTTGATTCAGATTTATTCAAATAACAAAAATGCTACTGTAATGACTAATTTGAGGATTATAAATATATATTGTGCAAAGTCATAATGTTCAAATTTAATAATATTTACTCTACTTAACAGAATGATTCTGCAATACTTTCAGAGTCTGATCTGTCTGTGTTCTAATTATTTGGCTATAAGTTCTGAAAATAAAACATTAACACTAAATGACACAAAATAACCAAAAAATGTTAGAACTAAATTACGAACTTAGTGCATTTATAATTAATAAATTGAACGGTCACAAAAACAAGGAGTTATCTAATAAGATAAATTATTAAACACAAAAAACTTACAAAGAGTATTAAAGGTTTTATTCTCAATAATTAATAAAGCAATAAATATGATAAGGACAAAAAACTTACATAATTATCAAGCAAAACAACAATAAATTTATTAATGTAACAAATAAATAACTTATAATAATAATTTATTCTACTACTTTCACATTCTGATATAAAATAAAATAATCAGTCTTCAACATCACAATAGAGAATTGAAAGTCAATAACATCACACAATTCTAATTCTATTCTTTCCTTCTGTCTTCAGGATAAAGATTTAAGTAGTAACTTTTACAAATCCTACCCTCTGTTTGTTTACATCAGGGGTGTCAAACTGGTGACCCTCAATGTGATTTTTTGCCTCAACACTCTTAAGTAAAATGAAAATGAGAATAATATGTTATGTGATAATAGGAAGTAACTGTCGCTTCGTAACTATGTTATATACTATGATACAACTAGTTTGATGTTAATGAAATATAATGGCACAATTTTTTTTTATTGGCCTTATCGGACTTATACATACAGATGATACTGATCATTCAGATCGGTGACACCATCAAGTGACACAATCTAAATGCTTTCCTGCAAGGACTACATCGTTTTGTGCGAAATTTTTACCAAAAAAACAAAGAGCCATAAATCAGAACCTGCATGTTTTTGGATAGACAAATACAATGATCAACTTCCAAACAATTCCTCTTTGAAAGACGTATATAAAGAATGCGCCAATGGGCTTGTTAAAGATTTATTTATTGTGTTATTAATTTATTAAAAAATGTAAGTAGTTATGGATATTTGAATTTATAAAATTTTAATGGAAGCTTTTGTTTTTGTACAGAAAATGTGACTTTTAACACTTAATAGAAGATTAAAGATTGATACCAAGGAATTGAATTTAAAAATAAAATACAATTATATAGTAATTATATATTTTTGTTAATATATTCATTTGATTACACAATGTTTTTAACCATCCTATGTATATTTATGAATCCTTACTCCAAAATGTAATTTAAAAAAAAATTTAAATGTGATGTGGCCCACGGCAATCTTACAGGCTCATTAAATGGCCCTTGAATTAAAGTGAATTTGACATGCCTGGTTTACATTGTCAATCTCGCAACAATTTAATTTTTAGTTTACAAATAAAATCACTTATTGCTTTCATCTCTGCAATTAATAATAATTATTTACTGGTAATAAAATTGTCAAAAAGATCTATTCTTTAACTCATTGAAATCTCCAATTAGTTCAGTGATATCATTATACAAGTGATTTTGTCAGAAAATGGCAGTTTCATTCTGTAGAACATTATTGCTAATTTTTGAGACTGAAGGAATGCAAGTTAAATAATCCTTAAAATAAATATAACATCAAAAATAATAATAATAATAATAAAGAGGAAATAAAATTAATTAGGATTGGTCCAAATTCTTTACAATTTTATATTCAAAATTTGATTTAATATAGAATATAAGAAATAATAGACTTTAATTTGTTCTCTTAACTTACTGTAAATTAAAGTCTGTAATAATACAGACTTTAATTTCCAAATTCTTTACAATTTTATATTCAAAATTTGATTTAATATAGAATATAAGAAATAATACAGACTTTAATTTGTTCTCTTATATAGTGTTATCTCTGCCATATATACAAGGTAATTCAAAAAATTGTGCCAAAATTTACAGACTTGTAGGGGCTAAAATTCTGAGTAAAAATTTCTAGTCATGTTTTTTTATTTGAGGCTCCATTTAAAAGGTATAACTTGTGAAAGTTTTGTGACATCATTTCTGGTTATCAAAAAATATTTTTAAATGTTTATTTGCATTTTTAAATTCATTATAAATTTTAACTACTAAAAAACTATCCTAAAAAAATTTAGAGCATCAAGAACAGATTGTTTATTAAATTAGTGATGATTATTTAAATGAAACATAACTGTTTTACAAATGCAGCATTCATTTTCAAATGTTAAATTACTAACTGTTCCTGTTTGGAAGTTGTGTGTTGCTTACTACAATCTTTTTGTGTGTGTTATAGTTGCCAGTTCTTATGCAAAATTGGCAGATGTGCACCTCATTTATGGACGCTTCAGTGGGAATAGTAGAGTAGCAGAACATTTGTACAGGAACTGTCTTTTCCGCAATGCAGATGTCTGTCCAGAGTTATTTTTGCAAACATCAAATATTTCATCTAACATTAATTAATTAATTAAAGTTGCATTATTTATGTGGATTCACCGGGATGAACTGTACAGGCATTTAGGCCTAACGCGGTTGTATGTGGCATTCGCAAGTAACTCCGAACGGGTGAACGAAATCCTCTGATACAATGATGACAACTACAATGGTTTAATTAACCAAGGATCTTTATTTGAGAATGAGATGTGTGATACAAGTCATTTAGAGGATAAATATCTATATATATATGTATATATAACGGGATCCAGAAAAGTGGCCCCTCGCATTTTGCCTTCCACATTTCGCTCCCTTTAGATAATGAGTAGGATACAAAATTATAAATACAGCCAACTCTCAATAACTCAAATTTTTATTGCAATCTCAGCCCCTTTAGTGGAGAAAGTCTGCCTGGTTTGAAATAGTGAGCGATTAGTCTTTTCAGTTCAGAGCACTGTAATCGATCCATCTCATTCGTGTACCTCAACCCTATTCTTAGTCAGAACTGACGCGTCCATTTTTAGCTTCCACTATTCTTAGTCAGAACGGACACGTCCATTTTTAGCTTCCATTATGCAGAGTCCGAACTGACAGACTTTATAACTGATCAACTTCCGGTAAGCTCAGCCCCTACGAAGTAGGTGACAAACTTTTTGGAACGAACTGTACTTTTCTAGTGCTAAAGATTTACTGCACTAATTAATTTGAATGCTTTTTGTGTACAAATAGGGAATTCTCCCTTTTTTAAGTTTAATGCCAGTGTTAACAAATGAACAGTACTAAAAAATGACTGTATAAATATGTGTGCAGCATAAATTTTTGTTTTTAACAGTATTTATTTTCGAAAACATGTAAAAGTGAAATCATGTAAAAAAGTACTGTGTAAATTGGGAGATAGGTGTATTGTAATTAAAGTTCCAACACAAGCATATCAAAGCAGTGAAAATTTGCAATAAATTGAGTTATTTTCACTGCTTTGATGTGCTTGTGTTGGAACTGTAATATGGAAAATATAGCAGTTTAGTAAGTTGATGTTTATTTGATTGTAATTAAAGTATTAAACATAGGCACATTTATAAATATAGCAATAATATCAATAACACTGCAGTATAGATTATTGGTAGTTGATTTGGAAATGATGGAAATGATAAGAGAAAAGAAGGACAACTGAGAGATCAGAGAATAAAATGGTGGAGATTAAAGGAAGAAGGAACCAGGAGGGACTTCATAAATAATGATTAATCTCAATTTATATCTAAATTGTATTCATAATATCTCATTGGTGCTCATTAAATCTTTGTAGGAGATTTTTTGCTATTACACCAATATATTTCTCTTACTGACGTATAGCTTTATTTAAGATAGGAACCTTATAAATTCCCAATTTTTGTTGTTTAGTTTTCTTATTATTTCTAATTACAGAAAATAAGGTCTTATTTCTTCTGTGTGTGAAAGTTACTACCACCATTCTTTTTAAGTGTTTTATATGTAGTCACTTCATAGGGCAGTGCTATAAATCTCCATTGTTCTTGTTGGTCAGAGGATAGTTGTACGCTATGTGACATACTCTAATCAACATTAATATGCTGAAGTATTACTCTTACTAATCAAGGGATTAACTATTTCAAGTTACGTAAACCAACACAGCCAAACTTCCCCTGGCGGACAAAGTCTATATTAATCGTAGAAAATATTAATATAGACTTTGTCCGCCAGGGGAAGTTTGGCTGTGTTGGCTATGTGACATGTCTGTTATTGTCCGATTTACACTTTGAATCATTTCTATATAAAATCTTCTGGATAAAATTATTACTATATTTAATTCATTATTATTGGGTCATTCCATTTTAAATCAGCTAATGGTGGTCGAAATCATGCAGCGACCACTTTGTTTAAATTTGGCTGATTTTATATGGAATGACCCATATACTACTGATATAGTAGTTGATATAATGATTAATATATACTACTGAATATTAATCATTATACCAAATATGTAATTTTGAATTTTCGTCTTTTAAAATTTAAGGACCTGCACAACTTTAAAACTATATAATAGGTCTTATTATAAATTAGATCAATTAATACAGTAATGGCAATCATAAATGAATATGAATATAAATCATAAAAGTATATGAGAAAAAGATAAATTTAATTGAAATATATATGTTTGGACATATTGTATTTATTCAAATTTGGAATCGGGAATTATGATAATGAAGTTTCATTATCATCTCATATTTAACATCTTTAATGATTTGATATATGGTATTTAATATAATTTATAATTAGATAAAATTTGCATTATTAAAGAAATTTATTTTTAAAACATGATTTTATAAGCTTTATTGAAACATAATAGAAATATTTCTGCATTTTAAAAAGTAAAAAACAATATGTTATTAATATAATATTGTATAATAAGTTTATTGAAAATTTTAGATATGAATAATTTTAATACCTAAATTGGCATAATAATTTAAAAATTTAATATTCAATTGAATCTCTCTGTTTTTGATTAACTATGAAAATGTTATTTTTATTTCAATAAATTAAATTGTATTAAATTCTCATTTTTCAAAACTATTTACAGCAAGGCTGTGCAATTTGTATTGAACAAAGAATGGAAAAAACTTTCTATGAGAATCACATTTAAAATCATTTGTCAGCGATTTTTAACTGATAGTGTGCATCTACAGTCTTGTCAAATGAGTCAAAGTAGTATGTACCAGTACCTGAAAACTTTCACCAAATTCAGCATTTCACAATCAACCAAATTATCTTGTAAGAGCAGAAAATAATTTTATGCAAGTACAAGCTGTATATGTAATATAATATATAAAATGTCTAGTAGCAGATTCTGTGATGGTTATGATTTACATTCTAACTTATTTAATTTTTTCATTTTAAAAAATATTAAAATAATTATGAGAATCACAAAAAATTATGAAAACTGCTTGAACTAGTCAGATACAGATTGCTCAGGCCAAATCTACAATATGATATACTATTGTCTTACTATATCTTGTAGTGAACACAAAACTTAAATAAAACAGATTAAATGAATGTATCTTTAATTTACTATTAGAAAAATTCTACCAGTATTTAAAATAAGAAATCTGATGTGCAGAGACAATCACTTATCACATATCTATCCATTTTATAGTATGTTTTTATCTAAAAAAAATATGCACAAAATAATTAATTTAATTATTATATATTTTATACTTAATTTATAGTATATTAATGAAAAATTAATTAAATTTCAAAAATTTTCAATTGCTTACTACATTTTTCCAAATTTCTTATATTCAATGTTAAATAGAAAATTATATTGTACGTTTAAATAGATTTTGAAATTAAATTTTATTTTCTACTTTATTTGAACTGTTCAATGAATAAAAAAGAATTAAATACTTAAAATATAGGCTAGGTAGTAACTTAATAATTAGTATAGATTTCCATGATGACTGACCCACTAGAATAGTAAAAGTTTCCTGATGAGCTATCATAGTTTAAAAAAAAAGTTAAAAAAAATGTAGGCTTGCTACTACAAAAGATTGAAGTAGAAGGCCTATATCTTCAATATTTCCCAAATCTTAACATTTCTCAAATAAGTTCAAATGTTAAAATTTACACTTTCTTGGGAATTGAATATTGACTGCACTATTATATAAATGTATATCAGGGATGACAAGCTCAGTTCTTGTGAAAGGCTACTAAGAACAACACAATACTGAAAAGGTTGCATAAAAAGGACAAAGCAATATTGAGAGGCTGTATCTAAACATCTGAAGCATTTCTTTTCCATTTTTTTACAGTTTATAACAATTGCTATGTTTAATAAAAAAATAAAATTTGAAAAATTAGGTATATTCTATAAGTAAAAAAAATGATAAAATTAAGTTTAACTTATTATTTGAATTATGTTATCCTGTATTATCCTGTTTATGAATTATGATAGTAATTAAATCATGTAAAACATATGATTGCTAAAAAATATTTATGATAATCACAGACTATATTGAAGAATGTTAGAGGCCACATGCTTGACATGCCTTATGTATGTTATTAATTGCACCAATTAGTACTATATTATATTAGAATTTTTGAAATAAATGACTGATTTTGAGATGAATTTTCTGATGGAAGCTCTATCAATTATTGATATAGCTCAAAGGTATGGCATTCCTAGGACAACTGTGACAAAGTTTTAGCAACAGATAGAGAAGATTATGGGTGCTAGGATGTCTGCTAGAGCAATGAAGATTTCTGACAAGAATAGATCTTTAATCAGTGAAAAGATGGAAAAGCTGCTTCTCACTTGGATTAGAGAAAGACTGAAGAAGGGAGATCCAATAACTCAGGCAAAAATCTGTGAGAAGGTTAGGTTAATTTCCTAAGAATTTCAGAAAAAGTTTTATGCATCCATAATTGTTGTTATTTTTTTGAATGAAATTTAAGAATGAGTTCAAAGTGAACAGAGGAATAATTCAGGGAAGAACACTTGGTTGAGCATAGAGAAGAAGAAAGAGATTGTAGATAAAATGCAGAAAGATAGAACAATTACAGATATAGCTCAAAAGTATGGCATTCCTAGGACAACTGTGACAAAGTTTTAGCAACAGATAGAGAAGATTATGGGTGCTAGGATGTCTGCTAGAGCAATGAAGATTTCTGACAAGAATAGATCTTTAATCAGTGAAAAGATGGAAAAGCTGCTTCTCACTTGGATTAGAGAAAGACTGAAGAAGGGAGATCCAATAACTCAGGCAAAAATCTGTGAGAAGGTTAGGTTAATTTCCTAAGAATTTCAGAAGAAAACTCCAGGATGTAAAGCAAGTCAAGGCTGGTTTTTCACAGATTCAAAAGTAGAATAGGATAAAGAAGACTTCATTCCAATATTCAAAGGCTAATAAATTGTATGTATTCTGTATAAAATAGGTATTTCATAATTTAGTGTGTTATACAATAGTAAAATATGAATAGTAAAGTAAATAATAATGTGTCTCTCTCACCTCACCATTAAAGGGGATGTCCAACAATGAATTAATCTATTTCCCATAGTCCTATATGAGAAATATTGTCCCATAATTTGACAGTTTTGCAATTCAGCACTAATTCGGCGATGGATTAGTGTCAAATTGTGAAGCACCACTGTACTGCATGCAATGTTAGAGCACTAGGCTAGATTCACACTGGTCTGAGACCATGTCTACGACTAAGACCGTGAACGACAACTTGCGATAGAACCTGCACATTGATCACGATTGTTCGAATCAGCCAATAGCAACTGCATAAACAACAACTAATAAGAGCTGATGTAGCATACAGCTCGTAACAGATGGCCAAATGCCTCCTTTCTATTGGCTATCGTAATGATGTAACTGCTGCGTTCATGACAATATTCAGCAAGTTGAATATTGTTGTGGTCGCAGTAAAGAATCGGGAAGCGAGGCCTGATGGGATTGTTTCTATAGCAACAGTCACAGTTGTGGTCGAGATCACAGTCGCAAGGCCAGTGTGAATCCAGCCTTAGAGTACAGTATAGATATTAGATGGGGGTCACAGTTGTGGTCGAGATCACAGTCGCAAGGCCAGTGTGAATCCAGCCTTAGAGTACAAAGGGCCAGTGTGAATCCAGCCTTAGAGTACAGGAAGCAAAAGTGGTGAAATGTGTCAAGTGCAGAAATGAAGTCATTGTGGAGTCAATTGAAATAATTAAAAGATGTAAAAATGATTGCATTGTCATTAAATAATTATCTAAGATCTCTTTCTCATGCATGGAAGTGTTCAGTAAATAATTTGTAAAATAGGCTAAACAAAACTTCATAGCATTTAAGGTATAATAGGTGGTGCACCTTTTCTCCAATGTGTGCATCATGGTAATGTCAGAGAAGCTTTATTTATTATTTATTTATTTATTTATTTATTTGACCATTATTTACAAGTGTACAAAAGTACAAAGTAATCCCCCTATTTTTATGCATATACATTAAGAATTTTTATAGTACCAATTATAAGTTTTTGGAGCTCTAATAAAGAAAGTGTTAAGCAATCTGGATAAACGACTGTAAGGGATGAATAAAAGATCTGATTTTCTGGTGGTTCTTGCTGGTATACTTAGGTGAATTAGTTCTGTAAGAAAATATCCCTGTAACATATTTGAAATGAGTTTGATATCTTGATCTCAATTAATTCAGAAATTTTCTTGATGTTCAGTTCTTTGAATTTTGAGTCTGTAGAAAGAGAGCGTAAATGCCTATTAAAGTTTCCAATAAGGTTGATTGTTCTCGAATATGCCTGTTGTAGAGATGCTAGATGCAAGGAAGACGGTGCAGCATAGATACTTAGACCGTACAAAATTTTAGATACAATAATAGAATTAAACCACGTAGACAGAATAGATTTATTGTTGATATTTCATAGATATCTCCAGGCGAATCCTCTATATCGGACTAGATTATTGCATAACATATCAATATGATATTTAAAGGAAAGTTTGCTATCTAGAATAATACCAAGATCACAATGATAGGGAGAAAAAACAACTTGATAATGATTTGCAGATACGTTATAAAGATCGGACGAAGGAGGACTTAAGGCGAATCTCATGAACACTGTTTTGTCTCTGTTGATAGTCAAATTTAAATAAGACAATGAATTTGCAATAATATCAAAATCAAGTAGAAGTTGATCAAAATCATAAGTTATAAGTTTTAAATCATCGGCATAACCAATTATAGAAGAACAAATATTAGATGTAAATATTGAATTTATATATGCAACGAAAAGCAAGGCGCTGAGTGGAGAGCCTTGAGGTACCCCTTTCGAAGGAAAAAACAGTGGAGAAAAATTATGATCAAATCGAATTCTATAAACTTGGCTTGTTATTAATTTAAGAATCCACGACGCTAAAGCATCGGCAACACTAAACTCATCGGTTAAGATTTTATATAAAAGGTTCGGTTTATCATTTATATCTTTTTTAAATTTATACTTTTATTTTTATTATTATCCATAATATATATGATACTAGTTAGCCCCTGATCAGTATATGCCCAAATACATCAAAAATAAAACATTTGTTTTTTTTCTGTCAAATTTGAGATTTTTCATTTATTTAGATATCCTTGTTTTTCTTTTCTCCAGACCAAACTTTGAAATTTCTTTACATGAAATTGGCAAATAACAAACTATCAATTTACCGATTAAGTTATTTAGGTAATAATTATAATTTTATCTTAAAATAAAAATTTATAATTTCTTAAATGAATAAAAATATTATTTAAATGCAATATTTAAATAATATGCACCGAATGCAAACTGAACAGCCAACATTTTTTGATCGAAAAAGACAGAAATTAAAGTCAAATAACAAAAAGAAGTATACAAACATAAATAAGAAGTAAACTATAATAATTTAAAGCAAAATTTATAATGAGATTGGGATTTAATTTCTAAAATACGTCGATTAAAGATTCGAAGTGAGAAAATAGTAACGACAGAACGTCCGGTCATGAGAGTTCGCATACATGCAAAAACATGGACTTCACACACTTATTCCTTTATTTTATATGTTGATTGTTATATTCTTTTTGCTATTGAACTCTTGTACACAACCATAGTCTATCATCCATAATAAAAACGGAAAATATGTTAAAGCATAGGCACTTCTTCTGATAATATGGAGGTAAAAGCATGTGCACTGGGCAAGGCACTGGTTCTTATAGACTTAAGATGGCATCGCCTCTTGTGAACCAAAGTAGGCAATAGTTATTATTATTATCTTAAAATAAAAATAATAATAACTACTAATTTATTACAGAAGTTATTATAATTTTTGAAATAAATAAAATATTTAAATTCTGAAATAAATATTATTTAAATGCAATGTTTACGTAGCCTCGGCGTGCCAAATGCAAATTGAACTCTCGAGACTGGGAACAGGCAACATTTTTCGATCAAAGAAGACAAAGTGAAATCAAATAACATAAAGAAATATACAAACATAAATAGGAAATAAACTATGATGATTAAACACAAAACTTATAATGAAATTCGGATTTAGTTTTCTAAAAGAAGTGATTAAAGATTTGAAGCGAGAGAAAATAGTAATGGTGGCACTTACAGTCCCAGGAATTTGCATATGTGCAGAAACATGGACTCCATACGCTTATTCCTTTATTATATATGATGATTATATTAGCCTTTATGTATTTCAAACTTAACCTTTTTACTCTATATATTTGAGGTACTTTGTGATCTTGCATTTTTTGTAGACAAATGTTAATAATATTGGTTGAAAACTTTTTAAGATCCATTATATGCATATTGTGTAACTTACTGCTTATACTCTTCTAACTCACCAATAAACCAAAACACTCGTAGTAGTTGAGCTCACTCCTAAATTCTTAATTTAGTAGCAAATGTTTTGTATTTCCACCATCTTCAGGCTACCAAAATTCAAATAAGTTTGAACATTTAACTGTTTATTTATAGTAACAAGAGTTGCTATGGTGACTTATTCTCAATCAGAATTTCTTTTTTCAAATTCAGTTATTTCAGTTCTATAGATAACACATACCTACATAACATATAAAACACTAACATATATAGTAGTGCTTATGTTAACATATAATATGCTTATACATATATCGTCTAACAAGGTATACTTCAATATACGCTATAAAATGTTATAGTCCATACTTTTCACTCTCTTTATAATTGCATCCTTCTATCTAGTGTTCCCATTGCATAAGTCCATGCAAGAGGGAGCTCCTTTGCTGGTCTATCATTTAATAAGTTCTCTGTATTTTGTCTCCTCAGTATCTCTAGTGTTTCTGTTGTTATGGTCTGTTTAATCTTTTTGATTGGTTTTATAATTTCAGCATTGTCCTATTCTGTGTGTAAGTCCTTATTGTATGCTTCTATTGCCATGTATTATATTCCTATTGTATGCTTCTATTGATGAAAATACCAAAAATGTTTGCTACTAAATTAAGAATTTAGGAGTAATTTCAACTGCTAAGAGTGCTTTGGTTTATTGGTGATCCATTACATGTTTTGGTTATTTTAAATCTGAGTCAAGTATCAACTTTACTTAAGACATTCTTGCAGATGTGTTTACAGTTGTACATGAATGTATTGTATATCTTTTCACCATGTGTGTAAATGGAGAGGGTAAAAAATCTGTACCTTATAAATTTATATTTATAAATAAGCAAAAATATCAGCACTATGGCAGGATACACTTGGAACAATAAAAGCTTTCGATTTATTGAAAAATCCTCCTCAGCTATTATCACAATTTGTGATAGTAGCTGAGGAGGATATTTATAAACCATTTAGGCAGTGTATTGGATTTAATGTTTTTAAAATTTATATTTATTTTGTAATGATTTGTATTAGACCTGATGATGGTCCCGAAGGAGGATTGAAAACATTTTGTCAAAATAATTTTTGCAGTCTTGTGCTAGTTTTTGAATTTACTGCTTCTTTGGATTTCCTTCCTTTACTCACTAATGCTTCCAATGCTGACAAAGACCTCCTATGCACAAAGAAATCTGAATATGAAAAAAGAAAACTAATAAAACCATAAAAGTAAGTAAGAAACCGCTATGAATCCTTTTCAAAAAGAACAAATTTTATTTCCACATTAATATCAATAACCCAATGCTGCCAGCTCAGTTCAACAATATTTATTTTAGCAATAAGCAACATGATCTTATCACCCAAATAGATATTGACTTAAACAACAACCTTACAACACTATATCATATAAATTATTTATATAATAATTATTTAAAAAAGCTGCATATTCTTAATAATAATATATTAAGAGTATACAATGATTTGCTATTGATTTAAAATAATTGCTTGCAATATTGCTTCTTAGGGGAAATTAGATTTTGATTTATGAGATTTTGAAATGCATTAGAATTTTCATGAATCCATTAAAGATTGTAAGGTTAAAAGTTTTCACTCTTTCTAAAGAATTCAAAATCTTAACAATTTATATTTAGTATTTTTGAATTTCCATAATTCATGTTAAAAGAGAACTAAATCAGCTATATTATTGTTAACTGAAAAAAGATTATTAAAAAAAAACCATTAAAAATATTTTATACTGAACTGTTAATAATATAAAAATCTTTATTTAATAATTTAA
>AYEL01090212.1:0-26381 GCA_000484575.1 Olivierus martensii | reverse complement strand
CCGATCTAATAATTTATATTTAAATTATTTAAGTTATATATTACCAGAAATAACCTAAAAATGTAATGATGTTTGCAATAGAGTGTAGACTTATATAAAATATAGTATTTGAATATTTTAATACAATACTAAATAAATTACTCTTTGATAAATGATTTTCAAGAATGAATTTAAGGAATGGCTATTGGATTCATTAGTGATCTCAAAAAAATTTTAAAAATGCAAATAACTATTTAATAATACTTAATATTTAGTAAAATTGAAAAAAATTTTAAACAACCAAAGTCAACATAATTTAAAATTTATTGTCATTCCACTTATTTGTTTTTTTAACAATTAATTGATTCTGTAACATATACATAATCATTACAATTGCATAGCATCAATTCTTGATTAAATGATAATGGGAAAATATTAACTTAATCATTAAACTAAAATTAATGATCGAACATGAAATTATTTCATTTTAATGTTAAATACAAATGATGGGAAAATTTGTTAGAAAAATATTAGTTTTTTTTTTTCAAAACAATAATTCATACATATTAATTTATTTAAAACAAATTATTTAGTAATCTATTGTACAATAATTTATTATAGTAGTAAATTGATTTTGTAAAAATATTAATTAAAATATTTTAAAAATGCTTTCACTCTTGAAATAAAATACTGATATTTTTTTTTTTTTTGTTTGATTTAACCATTATTTGCAATTTTGGATGGCTTTCTTTTGTCTAAAAAAATTTAATTTTTTATTCATATTATTAATATGTAAGAAAATATATAGAAATGCTTATTTCTTTCGATGATATTTCTGTTATGAATTTTTTAATATCCAAAAGATAAATGGAACTTATTAATAAAATAATTATTAACAAATATTTTGATTTAAACATCAATACATAAAAGATATATTTCATTAATAAACAATTTTATAAAATAACAGCAACAACAACAACATAATATAATTTTACAAATGCCATATTTTTTCTGTTTCTTCTTAGTAACATTCTGGCAAAGCATCACAATGGCAAACTTTATCTGTGATACAGTATATAGAAATACTAAAATCTTTATTTACAAGCTTATCTATCTTTAATTATTTATATTATAACAATATTGCCTATCCCATCACATATGAAATTATGAAAACTGCATTACCACATACTGTACTACTATATGTATTTCATTTTATATATTTTATCTAAGAGTATTATCAGAATCATAATAAAACTCAACACATCCTACAATATTATATAAGGTATATATTTACCAAATATAATAATGTTCAAAAATACATATAGTGTAGTGCATAAGGTGATAGATATGTTTTTACTATATTTTTATATAAAGAGTATAGCTTTTTCACATCAGATATTTTCATTTTTATTAAATAATATATTAAATCTTATTTAAGAAAGGAATTAACTTAATAATCTCAATATACAATATAACAAAATAAATGTATTTCATAATTTAATTTAAACAATGATAGAATTTTTGTTTGATAAAAATATACAATAACTATCATGAATACAATACATATAATAGTATTTCTTCTTTGGAAACTGCTATGAAAGAAACAATATTTGATCTTATAATAATGTATGACTACTTATGCCAATAATAATGCATTGAAATTGTTTACAAATTAAAATATCAATTAGTAAGTACATACTTAATTTGGAAATAACTATAAATATAAAAACTTGGAATTTACTGCATTTCTTAACAGTGCAAAAGATCCCGATACATTAGGTCCCACAAATGATTATATCGGAGTTTTTATATAATTAAATACTTATAAATATTACAGTATGAAATTTTGCTAAGGAACACAGAGGTATTATTTCATATAAAGATTACTTTTTAATTTTTTTAATTAAAATTTGCAATATACTTCAGAAAAAAATATATATATATATATATTTTCAATATCTGCTTTTAAAACAATTTTCAATCCAATTCTCACTTAAAATAATCAAATCTTTCTGTTTTCTTTAAATACTATATAAAAATCAACAATTCTTGAGCAATCACAAATAAAGAATGAGAATGATTTAATTTAATTTACAGATATTCATTTTAATCTGGTGTAAATGCTATTCCAATAACTATTAGTTTACCATCTTGTAGACTTGCTAATATATGTGTGTTTCCTGGAGTAACACTTACTGCCAAAATGGGAATATGCAGGGATAAAGAAGTAGCAGATTTCAACCTATTAAAAAATATATTGATTTATAATTTATGATAGAATTTCCGTTAAATTTGCATTATCAACCAGATAATTAAAAGCAACAAAATATATTTTACAGAAAATTTGATTTATTTTATAATTAATGATGATAAATTATATACATTGAGAATGGAAAATTATTTCAATATTTAGAATCTAATATAAAAATCACTTTGCTAGCATAATAGGTTGTCAATCTGAAGTTGAATGTATATTTTTTATAATACTGTTCTTCAGATATGATGCCTAATGCCATCACTAAAATTTGCAGTACTATTCATGATCATATTAAGATGAAAAAAGATTCATAAATATAGGCATAAAGAGAAAAACAAAACTTCAAAATTGAGTGTATTATATGATAATCACTTAAATTTGATATAATATATTGATCAATTGGTTAACACTATATTTAAAATTATTGAAATTTTAGAGAGATTAAAATATTTCCTTATTTATCATAGTTTTAGAAATATATATAGTTGATATATACTGCCTAAGTTAAATTATAATATTGCCACTTAGTGAACTTCTTCCTTGTATAATATAAAAGATTACCAGTATATATATTACAAAACATGTATTTAAGAACTTAGACAGCCTTCATTATGACTTTCTGTTGTACATCTATACTAAAGCAAAAATTGATGATTTTTATTTGTTATAAAATAAGAAGTTGATTTTGTTCTATTATAAATATAACTATAATTATGGAGAAAAGGATTCATATTCTTATGGTATATATAAACAATTAACTTGTAAAAAAATCTTATAATTTGATATATATAAATGAAAAATTTCCACCTAGAAAAATCACTGATGATTGGTACAAAATCAATGGATTTTTCTTCCTTTATGATATGGAATAATCTTCATGATGCAATAAAAAATGAATGAAATAATAATAAATAGCTCAATAATATGAATGTAATGATTTATTTGTAACTACAATTGTAAAATATGCAGATATAACTCAATATATACTATCCAATTTACTGCTTCTACTCATCAACTTACCATTAAACCAAAGCACCCTTAGCCAGATGGTATCTAATACCGAAAACATTAGATACTGAATAGAATTAAGAACAGAACTCAACTGCTAAGAGTGCTTTGGTTTAATGGTAAGATATAACTCATTTGAGAAATATATAATGGGTGATATATCTTATTTTGGTGATGAATTTAGAGATGTCATGTTTTCAATGATAAACTATAAAATGTATGCCAATCTGTTTTTATTTAAAAAATTTTTTTTTGTTATTTTTTTCTCGAGGGAGCCTGAAAAATGATTGTTACTAACCAATGGTTTCTTATTAGTTGATTTGTTCTATCTTTTTGCTGTATATTACGTTTTTGTATTATTACTTATTATGTATTTGTATTATTGTTTAAAGCTATTAATGAATTGAATTGTATCATAAAATAAAATTAATAATGGTTAATGCTGATAATAAATTAGAACTTTGACAATAAAGCTTTTCAAGTATCATTTTTACAGGTTTCAGAATTATTTACAATTAAATTTATAATAGCAAAATTGTATTTATTTATGAAAATACAGTCGAGGCTCACTATTTGCAGTAGTTACATTCTGTAAATTCTTCACGAATACTGAATTAACGAATAGTGAACCATTGTGCCTATGGGAAATAGAGTTAGGTTCCTGCTAACCTTTCTTCCCAACATTTTCATACTTAGTTTATGTGTTTTTTTCTATTAACAGACATCTTATTTAATATATATTACATTACTTACAAATAATTACAGTATATGCAGTGTATAGTACTATGAACAGTATTATAATTACAGTAATCTTTACTTAATTTTTTAAAACATTAACTATGTAGTAAATAAAATCTTATTTTTGATCTTTAAAACACTAACTATGTAATAAATAAAATCTTATTTTTGATGGGTAAATAGTACTGTATACAGTATTATAATTACAGTAATCTTTATTTAATTTTTTTACATTAACTATGTAGTAGATAAAATCTTATTTTTGATTGATAGTTTTTGACTATATAAAGTATTATAATTACAGTAATCTTTATTTAATTTTTTAAAACTATACAATATTATAATTACAGTAATCTTTATTTAATTTTTTAAAACATTAGAGTACTATATACAGTGTTATAATTACAGTAATCTTTATTTAATTTTTAAAAACATTAACAAGTATTATAATTACAGTAATCTTAGTTAATATTTTTAAAAATTAAATATTAGTAAATAAAATCTTATTTTTGATTGATAGTTTTTTTGATGTTGCAAGATTTTTGATGTGACAGTTGACATATTCTCTTTCTGAACTGCATTGAAGTCAGCCTTATCTGCGTCGCTTTTTGCCTCAGATCTTTTAAAATTTCGGCGTAAGTAGTAAATGCACAGGAGTTAGGTGCCTAAATTTGAGGCTAGGTTCAAGCATTGGGTCACATTTTTCTACAGGACCTGCAGATGATATGAACAGGCTTTTGGCCTACCTGTGGTCAGTGGAGTGAGCAAGGATAGATAATGAGATATTTTCTGGCAAACCAGTTCAGACTACATTGGTAACAAACAACTTCCTTTATTAGAGAGAGAGAGAGAGAGAGAGACTTATATTGGTAATAGTATTTTCATCACTCAGTGGGAAATTGTGAATAAGTGTGAAAGCTCCGCGAATATAGATTTTGCGGTTACAAATAAATTTCCGCGAATAGTGGAATATGCAAATACAGAATCTGCGAATAACGAGAATTGACTGTATTAGTTTTAAATCAATAAGTGCATTTTGTATGCATGTTTTTGAGATAAAATCTTTCAAGAATGTTGTAGAGACTACTTCATTGAATTGGAGAATTAAGAATCAAATCAAATGATTTTTTGTAATTAGCTTATTATAGCAGTAATAAAGAATAAAGTTAAACAAATTTTATTCTTTGAAATGTTTTTGGTTAATAAACTTAACAACCATCAGCTTAGAAAGAATAAATATAGAAATATAAAAGATAACAAAAAAGATTATTCATTCTAAAGAATACAAATTCAAAATTATCTGTGCTTCTCATTTACAATATTGTGGCATATGAAGTCTTTAAACATAAACAAAAAATTAAAAATACAGATAACATCAAGAAATAATGCAACAATATATTTAACTAAAATGGAAACAATTAAATAATTTATAAATTTGTTGTCATGAAACTAAAATAATAAAACATATATTAGTTGGTATGACCAAAAAACTGCAGAAGCCAAACAAATATTAAAAAGAAAGAGAACAGAATGTTATGAATGATATTCTACCAAAAGAATTTCCCTACTCATGGCTGTGATGTTTATACTTGCAAAATGCTTCTAACATATATTATTATTTAAACGTGTATAGAAATATTCTTCTTATATGATTCTCCTATAACTCTAAAGTTAGACTCGTGTAAATGATGCCAATAAGACAGTTTGCTTAAGGAACATATGTTTTATGTAAACTAATATAAATTAGAATCATTTATTTATGTAAATTAATGTTTTATTTTTTAACTTGTTAAATATCAGATGAAAAACTTATTTTAATAACACAACTTTTTAAAAATATATATATTTTTTTAATTTAAATTCTTTAGAATACGATGTTCTATTTTTAACCTGCAAGCTGATGACAGTTGCAAGCAAACCAAAAGTATTTCTTTGTTATATTGATGTATACTATTGAAATATTATTATTTTCCTGCTAAAAGATCTTATTGCTGTTTTAATCTTTTCAAGAGCAGATAGTAGTCTTAGAATATCACTTTAAGTTTATACATATTCACATTTTGTCTTGTGATATTTCTTATTTTCAAGAGAATTGTATTGATATATGGTATATTATATTGCTATAAATATCAGAAAACTTCTTTAATTTGAATAATTTTGTTTATATATGATATCAAATCATGTTCATTTTTTATTATATTTTCATATAAATGAATTAATGTTATTTTCAATATGATTGTTGTTCTAATTCATGCATAATATTATATGCATTTTAACAATTAATTTTTTGATTCAGTATGATTATTTTTGTATACATTTGTTTCATATATAAAATATATTTGATAAGATTTATTTATATAACTAAATAAGGTAATCCTTTTGAAAACTGCTTAAAGTTCTACTAAATATAGTTCATTATCACGCAAAGACCAAATAGCAGCTTAAAATAAACACTTAAATTTATTAAAAACGTTTTCGGTATTAATATTATACCATTGTCAGTTATACGAAGGTCAGTCAAATGAAAACCAGAAATACTTTTTTACAGCTCCTGTATTATAGACAGAGTTGGAAAAAGTACACTATTTTTCAATGTAGTCCCCCTAATTTTCATTGAATTTCCGCCACTGAGTCGGGAAGGCATGGATACCTTGGGAAAAAAAATCTTTTGGCTGCGCCTGCAACCACTCATGCACTGCCTGTTTTACCTCCGTGTTGGTCACGAACTTGTGGCCACCTAAGGAGTTCTTTAGTGAGCCAAAGATGTGAAAGTCAGAGGGCACAAGGTCGGGAGAGTAAGGAGGATGGAGGATGCACTCTAGACACAAGTCCTGGATAATCGCCATGGTCGCACGAGCCATATGAGGACGCGCGTTGTCATGCTAGATGAGAACGCCTGTTGGGAGGAGTCCACGGCGTTTGGTGCATATAGCAGGTTTCAGAATGTCACGCAGCAATTCACTATAGGTAGCACTGGTCACCGTCTTGCCCTTATCCATGTAATGTTCCACTCTGGGACACTTGTGGTCCCAGAATAAGGTCAGAATCACCTTTCCTGCTGATGGCTGGCTGCGAAACTTTTTCGACTTTGATGATGTCAAGTGCTGCCATTCCTTACTGGAGCAATACACATTGCAGCACCATACTATGCCAACATGCATTGATGGATTTCTATTGGTTTCGTGCTTCACTGTGTAGGAAACGGATCACTCCACGCTGCTCTTCTTTGGTGCATTCCAACAGAGGGGCTGTCATATTGGAAATGCCCATATGTCTCCTCTGGATCACATGGGGACGCAGGACCAACGCAAACTGATGGCGGGAGAGTCCACGTGCATGCGTACCGGGTCTGATCGCAATGGGAACGGTTTTCGATTTTCTACAACAGTTTTCCGGTTTTCATTTGACTCAGCCTCATACAATTCTAAAAAAGAACTACTCCACAAGATTCTAGAACAAAAAATTATCGGTTATTTTCAAAATAAATTAACGTAGCTGAAGAACAGTCCTTGGGTATACAAAACTTGCATAAACCAAAATAAAATAATCGCTAAAGTATAAATAATATGTTATAGCATAAGATAAAATACAACACCATAATTTTAAACAACGGGTAGCATTACACAAAGATTTTTAAAAAGTCAATAAAGGAAAATATAATAATCAAAATAGTAATAATATTCTTCTATCCTAGTGGTCCAGATTATTTATCAGCAGCTATGTATAGCATATCTCCAAGCTTTCGAGATTCTATCTGTCTGGTGTATATTAATTACATTTTCATTATTGTTATTGCTTCTCAAAATTTCAATTTTCTCAGCAGTAAAAAGATCCTTAGGGTCTTACACATTTCTAACAATTCTGGCCTCTTCCCAACAAATATTAATATTTTCTGCATCTAACTTTTCTAATGGTTCAACAAGCTTCTCAAAAATAGGAATATCTTTTAGTAGATTAAGCTCTTCAAAGAGTGCACAGGCAGGGCCTTTACATAAGAGCTCCGCTACAAAGTCGGGTATCGTGATGTTGTCTAAGATAGTCACAACATCTTCAAGTGGTAGGGAGGAATTACTTCTAGGTCGGAGTTGATTCCAAAAGATCCACTTTAGCTTCTTAACATGTTTCTTACGAAGGGTAGCTTGAAACGAGACCATTTTAGCATCAAAAAGAGAAATTTTGTTGTTTATATATACATTATGCAATGAGCTGGCTATTGATAGGATTTGCTCGCCAGAGGCCCTTCCTGTATAGTTGATGTTAAGCTGGTGTGGTGTTGGAGTATTGTACGTTGTAACCTTGTGTATGTTGGTAGTCATCCTTCAAAAGGACTTGGTGTTGTTTGTTTTAAATGTAAAGGTTAATCAGGAAGGAGCAGTTCTTTATTTTAACAGTTTTGTATCTTCTACTAACTTAAGAAAAGTTCAAATAAAAGAATTTTGACATGGATGCAATTCCGCGTGTAATTAACTTTTTGCACAACTTGGAATTAAAGGTGGAGATGTCAGCTAGACTTAAGCCTAAGCAACGCAGTAATGAACATCAGGGAGGTCACGACTCTGATAGCGAGGAGGGGGAAACCCCGAATCATTATAATACTAAGTGATCTTTGAATTTAAATTTAACGGCAATAAACTTGGCAATCATTGTAGTTTTATTTATTATTTAAAAATTTTCAAAATTTCAATCAAATATTATCTTAAATTTACGTAAATCTCAAAAATCCTCATTCTGCTAAATTAGTGGCAAAAATAAATCTAATTTTCCCAAAGTTAGTATTGATGTTTTCAATTCTATCTATTAAAAATTCATTAATTATAGATTTTATTTTGGTAATTATTTTAATAAAACTAACAGATACAAGACAATTTACTTATTTAAATCATTACATTGGTTAGATTTAGCATTGGTTAGATTTACATTGGTTTAGATTTTCCTCCAATAGAAATAAAATATCTTCATTTTTCAAATTTATATATGAATAAAAAAATATATTAAAAATTTATACATCTGGAAGAATGTGTAATCATTGTTTTATGAAATTAAATAGTGTTATATAGTTGCAAAAAACTTTTGAAAAATGCAGTAAATACATTATGCCAAATGCCAGATTTAATAATGGATTCTCCATTGAAGGCACAAGTAAATTTTGTTTTAAAATTAATGTATACAAACTAAATTTGATAGATTCGATACAATCAGTGAAGAAAATAAGCAAGAAAAGCAGTGATTTAAGCAAATTATAGTAGATAGTTGATCAATGATTGAATAGTTTCTTTGCAATGTAAAAATTTTTCTTTGAAAAATGAAATAATAAAATAGATTTATGCTCTTTGTTAAATCGAAAACCTGTAAATTAAGGGTTCATAAATTGAGAGATACCTTAGATACATAAATTATCACACACAAAATTTGATATATGCAGTTTGTATTCAGACTGTAAAACTTTCTATAAAGTATTATTAAAATGGACAATCAATAACAACTATTTTTGGAATCTATTGTATACAATAACAGTTTTATTATTATTTTTTCTTCAGTAATATTATTTCAGTTTAAAATTCAAGAAAAACCAATTATATTTTTTAAACATTGTTTTTTTTATGATGTTTATTCTTAGAAAGAATATTACAATTACAATAATTCTTTTTTGGATAAAGAAGTGAACACTTGAAAAGACACATGTTTCAAATAGAAAACACATCTATACGGGAAAGATTTTCAGAATATATTGAAGAAAATCCTGAAGGTCATCTAAAAGGTTATAATTTAAGAGAAAGAGAAACTTCAGTACAACACCATGAACTGCCTGAGCAACGCCGGGCATGAGTCTGCTAGTATAATATAAATTAAATTTTATTAATAAGAAAATTAATTGTTAAAATGAAAGTCTATTTTAATGAATCACTGTATGACAAAGTGTGAAATTTCACAATTTGATAACAAGTTTTTTCTGTAGCTATCAAAATATTATATTCAAATAATTACAGTGGTACCTCGTAATTCAACATCCCACAATTTAAACATTTGAATTTTGTGGTATGGTACATGTGTGTACATGGAATTGTGTGATGCCATTTGTTATTTGTCAGTTCTTGTTGGGCTGCTTTGGTATTGTGTTAATTTTCAATTCTGCATTTTTCAGAAAGTAAAAAATTTGTACATCTGTAGTTATAATAATTTTTTTGAGTGAAATGTAAGAATGGATTCAAAGAGAACTGAAGAATAATTCTGGAAAGAAGAACACCTATGTTGAAGAACACTTGACTGAGCATAGAGAAGAAGAAAAAAATTGTAAATAAAGTGCAGAAAGCTGGAACAATTGAGATGTAATTCAAGAGTATGACATTCCTAGGACAACTGTGGCAACGTTTTGCAACAGAGAGAGAAGATTATAGGTCCTAGGGTGTCTGCTGGAGCAATGAAGAGATGGAATCCAAGTGGTGCTTCTCACTTGGATTAGAGAAAGACAATTGAAGGGGAAATGCAATAACTCAGGCAATGATCCATGAGAAGGCTAGGTTAATTTTCAAAAGAATTGCAGAAGAAAACTCCAGGATGTACCTCAGAAAACATAATTTTTTCGAATAGATGTACCTCAGATCAAACTGAGGAATTTAAAGCAAGTTGAAGCTGGTTTCACAAATTTAAAGGAAGAACAGGATAAAGACGACTTCATTCCAACTTCTAAGGGCTAATAAATTGTGTGTATTGTGTATAAAGTAGTGTATTTTATAATTTAGTGTGTTATATAATAGTAAAATACATATAGTAAAGAAAATAATACATGTATCTCTCTCATCTCCATGTTAGGCATAGTGGGATGGGAGTTTGATAATGAATTAATCTATTTTCCATAGTCTTATATGGGAAATACTGTTCTGCAATTCAACAGTTTCTCAATTTAATGCTAGTTCGGCAATGGATTAGGATCAAATTCAAAGTACCACTGTATTATTATTATATAGATGGAAAACAGGTAACAAAATCTATTTATATAATAATTAGAAAAAAGTATTTTTTCTTGAGTACCTGTTAGTAAATTTTACAAAAAAATTTTACAATTTTAAAAAAAAATTGTATAGTCACTGTTAAACTTATATAATTTTCACATTAGTTAATTTCAGTGATACATGGTTATCAAACATATGCCAACCTTTCAGAGATATGTTATTAAAAAATTAGTTCAATGACATTATTTTTGTGATGTTATAATCAGGTTATAATATAGTAAAAGAGAGATAAGAAAAAGAGATTAAATGACATATAGAATGATATTGTGCCAATCATATGATATCTAAAATCAAAACAATATATGATATATAATAAAAATAACTGAATTAATTTCTATTGTTTTATTATAATATTTTTTCTCACTTTGTTTATTTGTTATTCATAAAAAAAATACAAATTTTATCAGGGATGGAAACTTAAATAATAGTTTTGTAATCAACAATATTTAAAAAAAATTTTTTTGATTAAACCTCTATGACGCTTTAAGAGTTTGATTAAGAAAAAATTTTAATAAATCTTAAAGCAAGTACTTTATCATTCAACACATTTTTGTTATTTATTATTATTAATACATAAAGTGCTGTGTGACAAAGTACTTGATTTAAGGGTTGTTAAAGTTTTTTAATAAAATTTATTACAAGTGTCTATATTTTCACAAAAAATATTGCAAAACTTGTGATTTATTTTATATTCCAATCAAATAACAATAGTTATAAAATGTTTATTTTTGCTTTTTTTTTGCTGAAATTATAAAAAAAGTTGCAGGTGGTCAAAAAATAAGCCCATTAGCTAAATATTTGTATACATTCATCAACAATATCATAAAAATAACTTCAACTATTAAAAGTTTCTGAAATATCAAGATTCACATAATACAGATATTCAATTTCATGGGCTACTTGTGTCCTGCAAATGTCAAGCTTCCAAAAAAATATTTTTAAAAGGATAAAAATTAAAATTACTGTGTATCATTTTGTAGCACTGCTTCTGATTGGCTATGACAGAAATAGTTCCTGACATTGAATTATTATTAAAAATTAAATGGTGTCAATTTTTTCATTAACTTGATCTTTTTTCCTTTCATAGATATTGTATTGTAATAAAATTTGCTTATATATGTAGTTGGCTTCATTCTTTTAAATAACCCCTAAGTTTACAAAACAAAGTTACTATATGGAGTTGAAAAATTAAAAGAATTATATTTTACAGGAAAACCTGAGCTAGCTGGGCAGCTTTCGGTGGCTGAGAGTGTGGCCACTAAGCACAGATTGGCCACCAGACACAGTTAGCTACAAACTTCTTTATTAAACATCAAAGTTTAAAATACAAAGTTTATGATTTCATATTGTTAATTGAATCTAAGGAAAGAAATCACTAATTAACATCTGTTTTTGGGATTTTTTCACTTTAAAATTCTCAGCTGATAGAAGATCTAGAGCCCATCTGGCATTTCAGATCAAAACACAATTTGCTGGCCACCTAGTAGATGTTTCACACAAGGTGCTGAAATTAAATATCACTGGCCATGGCCAAAGAACACAGATGGCCATTTTACACAGTTTAAAAATCCCACAATATGCTTGGGCAGATATTAAGGTGACCACGGCTTGCAGGTTGGCCATCTAGCTCAGGTGGTCATCAGCACAGGTTTTCCTGTATAGTAAAATGCATAGAAACAACACTGCAATTAGTTTTAAGTGTTTTAACCCTATAAATTTTCCCTTATGTGTTGCTTCTGAAAAACGAGGAAAAAGCATATGATATTTATCTATGATATGGATTATAATATGTACCAAATTTTCAAACTGGCCTATAACTTCCAAAAGGTTAAGCACCCAATTTAAGACATTTATGATTTTACATCATTAAAAAAAATCTGCACTTTTGTGTTAAATTCCTACAATAAGAGTGGGTTGCAAATAAAAAGATTTTTCCTTTACATTTATATATCATTAAATAGAAAGTAAATCATAATCATTTATATAAAACATTTTTGTAATATTTAGTATAAAACATTTTTACTAAATAAATTAAGTGTGATTTTATTGATCTTACAAGAAATGTATTCTTTATATAAAACATTTTTGTAATATTTAGTATAAAACATTTTTACTAAATAAATTAAGTGCGATTTTATTGATCTTACAAGAAATGTAGAAAATGTATAGCAGAAATGCTATTGTTGAAATATTTTATCTGATATACATATATCAGAATACAATATTTTCTTTAAAAGTGCTGTGTTATGTATGTATGTAATATTGTGAATGTGTATAGATACATACATAATATTTTCTTTAAAAAATATTTTCTTTAAAAGTGCTGTGTTATGTATGTATGTAATATTGTGAATGTGTATAGATATTGTACATATTGTGTATGTTACATATATACATACACAATATTTATAACGAAAAATATATAATATTTTTTTTGTTAATAATTCTGAAATTATTCATAAACTAAAAAAAATCTATATTTTAATTTTTGAAAAGAAATTTGTTACAAAATCAGTAAACATTTTATTTTTATAGGTCATAGTGCCAATGCTAGAAACATCAAGTTTGGTATGATTTCACAATGTTGAAATTAAAAATAAATGAAACTTATTATTAACAGTTTCAAAATAATCATTTATATAAAAATATTTTGAGTTAATAATAAATAAAAATTTCATTTTATATTAGGAATTGACAGAGATTTCAGAGTTTAAAATATCAATGATAGAAATATTGCAATCTGTACATTTTTTCCAACATTAAAATAAAAATAAGTGTTATTTATTATTGATAATCTTGTAATAATCATTAATGCAAAAATATTTAAAATTTTAATGCATATATTTAATCATATTAAATTGTCTTTAAACTAGAACTAAACAATCATTGATTATACAATTTTTAAGATATGTGATCGTTTTTGGAACTAATCAATCATATAACTTAGACAATGACTATACTGATTAAATATTTTAAAAATATATATCAAAGGAAACTATTTTCAGATGATAATTATTTTAAATGAAGTAAGTTAAACTTTATTCATTTTCCCCCCATATTATAATAAAGAGAATTAAAATTCATACAGAATATTTAAGTGAAAACATTGTGATGAAAAGATTAATAAGTTATGAAATTAATGTTAATCACTCAGCTGATCAAAAAGTTTTAAAAATTTTAAATTTTCATTTAAATTTTGACAAAATTTTTGAATTTAAATCAGTAAATAATGTACTTATGTTAGAATCAAGAAATATTAAATAGACTTATAATGCAAAAGCACTTTATGACCCCACATATAGCCTATAATAAGAAATAAACAGATTATATAATACTGTCACCAATTTTATTATGAACTAATTATCACAATGTCACTATTGCAAGGCTATTTGGCTTTATAAAAATGTATATATCTACATTAATTCCAACCCTAATTTCAATTAACATAACTTTCAGATATAGGTGACTGACATTTAAGTCTATTTTTCAAATAATTTAAATATTCAGTCATAAGTTTTTAATTTAAAATTCATTCAATTAAATCATGAATACTGAAGCCAAAATCATGATGTTATAGCAGAATATCATTCTATGACATAAAGATAGCAAATGCTTATGTAAGAATAATAAAGTAATAACCAATATATATATAAAAATTTATGAAAATATAGAAAAATGAATGCATTGTAAACCTGCAAAATTCAATATAAATGATTGTGTAAACAAAGCATTTTCAAGAAACCAATATTTAATAATTTTAATTTAAGCATGAAAAAAGATAATACTCTGTAATTAGTGAGGAAAAAGTAAAGCAATTAAAACAATTCATTTATTAAAATTTGTATATATAAAAATTTTAATTTAAGCATAAAAAAAGATAATACTCTGTAATTAGTGAGGAAAAAGTAAAGCAATTAAAACAATTCATTTATTAAAATTTGTATATATAAAAGTACATTGGCTTTTTATTAATTATGTAGAACACAAGATGGATGAAAACTCAATGAGTAATTTTAATAGGTAAATTGATAACAGATCATCATCAATGATAATTTTTATATGTATAATTTATATATCATCAAAAGTTTGTTTCTGACGAGTGGTGTTTTGCATTTCAATGATAATTTTTATATGTATAATTTATATATCATCAAAAGTTTGTTTCTGACGAGTGATGTTTTGCATTATTATTATTAATAATTTAATTAACAACAATTCTTATATTGATTATTATATATTTAAATGAATATTAAATTATGATAATCAAATTTGCTATTGTAATGAAATTCCTCACCAATATTCTAAAATACTAAAGGAAAAATTTCAAAGTTATTGATATCAATAAATAAATTAAATAGTAATATTATCTAATATATTACTGAGAAAAATAATCATATTAAAGATTTGCCATTTCAGAGAAAGTATAGACTTCTGGATTAGAAACCTTTATTCTTTCTTAATGTGTAAGAGAAAAATCTTGAAAATTGAGATTTATTCCAATATAATTATATAGTTACAATTTATCATAGTAATGTTTAGCATATAGCTGGCATGTGGCTCTGTGTATTTTTTATGCAACCTGAAAGCAAATTTTGTTTGGCAAACTATATATTTTTAAAATTAAATTCAATATATAAGTAAAAAATTAACTCTTAATATCAATTTTGATATAATTATATGTATATGAAATTGCATTAAACTGTATTTTAAGATTGTGTAAAACCTTGTGATTTTAATTTTTAGATGCAAATAAATTTTTTCAGTGAGTAGCTACTATAGCTATTTTCACTAGAAAATAGTCAGCTACAGCCTGGGACCATATATTTAAAATTACAGTTGGCACTGGCTTAAAAAAGTTGAATTTACCTGTAATGAATTGTTTATAAACATACAACATTTCTGTAAAAATTTTTGTATTTTTATATAAATATATATATTATTTTAATATAAATACAAATTTCAAAAATTTGGAAATTTTAAGATTGTAAATGGACTTTATTCCTTGATATTTCATTTCTCATATCCATATTTTTCAATATTTAACTAAAAAAATATATTACAGGAAACAATTAATAATGGATTTATCAACTAAAATATAATATAATGAAGTAGAAATATAAAAGTATTTTCCTCATTAACAACAGAGATAAATAATAACTACTGAATTTATTTAGGAAATAATATATATATTAATTTTATTTTTATAAAAAATAATTTGAATAAAACTTATTACCTGGTTTCCAATTACGTTGAATTGCTTGATCATAATTTTGTTTTAATACTAAGAAATCAATAACATCTGGCATATCATGATAACGAATTGTAAATGTGTCCCCTCCACTTCGATCAGAAGGATTAACCAAGAGAAGTTTTAAACAACAAAGTCGAGGTGGGCGGATTTCATAATTTATATCTACAATTTTTACAACTTCTTGTTCCTGGAAATAATTAATAAAACATTCAATTTTTCTTATTATAATCCTCTATTTTACTAAATATTATTAAAAAGAATTCATGTACTCTTAATTTCAGTTTTCGCCAAGGTAGATTCTTAGTATCAATCTCATAAATTTTTCCCTTTTTCACAGCTTCAATATAATTTTCATGACCTTGACGAAAATATATATCATCATCTCCAATTTGAGGTACATAGGGAACTTTATGAGGTACAACATCTGTTAACCATTCAGGTGGTCTGAATTCATTTGGAATTTCTTTAATGCCTCCTTGAAGCTGCAAAATAATTCATATCTCAATATTCATTACATACATTTAGATATGATAAAAATGAATCAGAAATAAGAAAAATTTTTAAATATATTTATTTAATATCATACTAATTTTCTCCTGGTTTTCCTTGTTTTCTCTCTTCTTTGATGATTCTCATTTTGGTTTTCAGATTCATTTACATCATCATCCTCTTCTTCCTCACTATTGGATATTTGCTTTCTAGCTACTCTTTTCGATTTATTTGCTTGACGGGATTTAACATTAAGTCCTGCATCAGCAGTCCAATCAGAATCTTCACCTGATCCACTGCAAAATGAAAAATTTATATTTCATTAAATTTAAACAATAATAATAATCATAAGGATTTCAATTTAAAATTTTTTTACCTTTCACTATCTCTTGAACTATCTTCCCATGGATCACAATTAATGTCAGTATCTGAACTATTGCTAGTACTAATATCAATTGGATTCTAAAAAATTAAGATAAATATAATCATGTTCATGAACATTTAAATTAGTGTATGAAATTTTGATACTAAATATCAAAAATTAATAAATTTATGTACGAAAAACGTTTTCTAATAAGTTATATTTAAACATATTAGAAAACGTTTTTCATACATGAATTTATTAATTTTTGATATTTAATATCAAATTTTTGTGAAAATGTAATATATATTTAACCTTTTGCACTCCTCGATTAAAAAAAAAAATTCCGTTTTACTACAGCATTTTCAAACAAAGGGGACGAATTTTCATGGCTCTCCCTTCGTGAAATAATGAGAACGGCCCATATGCCTTGAGGTCAACAACTGACCTTGAATGGACGTTGTTTGACAATAATTATGCACCCCTGGTGTACTACTTACTTGTTTCTACTGCAGATAACAGAAAAATAATTGTATTGTTTAAATTTTTGGGTTATATTTAAAATATAACTAATATAAACAAACAATCAGCTGATTTCGAAAAACCGTTAGATATTTCCCGCCAGAATCTAGGACGCCGACTTCCGCGTCGATCGTCAAGTGTGGTATAGGTCGCTTTGTTTCGCTGATAAGTTAAAATTTATAAATTTTTAAATAAAACTAATTTATCGAATTTTATGTGTGAGAAAGCGCTAAAATCGTATTATTTATAAGGGGCCAAACTTTCCCAAATTTTAATTTACTGGATAAAGATATCTGTAAAAAAAAAGTAAGGATAAAATCTGAAGGATATGTGGAACATGATAGAGCAAGTCGGACAAATTCGGACAATCAATTCTTGAATTTTTGGGGGTCGAAAGATCACAATTATATTAATTAATTCGGATTGGGTTCGAATTAAAGGGTTAATTAAAAATTTATTAAAATATCGACGGAAAATCAAATTTTTGAATAATACGATAGAAATATGGAAAATATGATAGAATTTGAAATTTTAACCATTTTTTTTCGATTTACGCAAAAATTACGAAGTTTTTGGGTCTTAAACTTTGTCTAGTATAGCTAGGAATTGGAGCGCAAGACGGAGCAAGGCGTGTCTAGCATAGCTCGACATTGGAGCGCAAAAGGTTAATTTTATATTTTCATAAATATTTCATTTTATTTTTTTTGCATAAATAATATCTAGGTTAAACCACTTTATAAAATGCACAAGAACTGCAATTACAGTAGTTACTTGTGTCAGTTTCTTTTTATCCTATTTTTAATAACTCAAAATATGGAAATAATATATTCAATATTTTTTTCTAAAAAAAATTTTATTAGCAAAAATAAAATGCATTTTTATTATTTTAAAACAACATTAAAAGTTAGAATTCATCTTATATTTAAACTTTTGAGTTTGAATGTAGTATAATTAAGATGAATTCTGAAATATTTCTAGTTTTGAAATAAGACAAGTTTATTCTAACCAGGGTAGTGTCAACCATGGCCCCCTCCGATTTTGCCGATTTTTATATATGTTGTAGTACTATTTTCCCACAAACTCATGGTAAAATAATACAACACACCTCTCAAGCATTCCCCCCCAAAAAAAGGTTTAAAGTTTTCTATATTGTTTATATACCAATTAATATTAATAATTTAACAAGTGCTGCCATAGCGTGGTTTGTTTACTCTTGGATTATGTAAGATATCATCGGAAGGACATGGGTTCAAATCTTTTTTATTAAAATTTTTTTAATCAAAACTGAAATGGATTATTGTACAATGTACCTTTATTAACAAGAAATTACTATTTTGTAATTATTTAATTTTTTTGCTATGCCCTTTAAAAACATTTCTATCACAAATACTAAATACACATAGAAAGGAATGTAATTAATAAACAAAGTCTTTTACACAAAATATTTATTTTAATTAACAAATACAGATCAGTATATAAACAATATAGAAAACTTTAAATCCTTTTTTCCAGGAATGCTTGAGAGATGTGTCGCATTACTTTACCAAGGGTTTGTGGGAAGGTAGTACAACAACATATATAAAAATCGGAAAATCAGAAGGGGCCATGGTTGGCACTCCACCAGTAAGTTATTTTTTATCAGATAAAATTTATTAATCTTAAAGTAAATTTCATAAATGAAAACATTGTATAAACATTTTAATTTAAAAAATTATTAAGCTCATCCAGAAAGTAAGTATCATTATATCTCCCATGCATCTGACAGCACGAAGGTCGTGCACACTTACATTTTAATTTAAAAAATTATTAAGCTCATCCAGAAAGTAAGTATCATTATATCTCCCACGCATCTGACAGCACGAAGGTTGTGCATGCTTAGTTACATCCTTCAACTCGAGAACGAATTAGCCTAGCCATTTTGTTTGATTACATTAAAGTTTGAAGTTATTATTTGTCAGTAATCATGCCAGCTGTGAAATAAGAGCCGTTATCAAGTTTTTGAATGCGAGAAATGTTTGACCTTGTGAAATTTATCGTCAGATAAGTGACACTTATAGAGAGAATACAATGAGTGAAGGTATGGTGCGAAAGTGGGTTAGGATGTTTAATGAAGGAAAGGAAAATGTCCATGATGAGGAGCGTAGTGAATGCTTGTCGTTGATCATCGAAGAATTGGGAAATAAGAGCCGTTATCAAGTTTTTGAATGCGAGAAATGTTTGACCTTGTGAAATTTATCATCAGATAAGTGAAACTTATAGAGAGAATACGATGAGTGAAGGTATGGTGCGAAAGTGGGTTAGGATGTTTAATGAAGGAAAGGAAAATGTCCATAATGAGGAGCGTAGTGAATGCTTGTCATTGATCACCGAAGAATTGATGCGCTGCATTGATGAACAAGTTCATTCCAATAGGCAAATCATGATTTCTGATTAGTCAATGCATTTTCAAAACATTTCACAATCTTTATTACACAAAATTGTGACTGAACATTTGCATTACAAAAAATTGTGTGCACAATGGTTACCGAAAACACTAACGGATGTTCAAAAACAGAAACGCATGGGAGCAGCCTTGGAGTTTTTGCAGTGTTATGCAACAGAAGGAAATGATTTTTTGAAAAGGATTGTCACAGGCAATTAAACATGGATTTGTTACGAGACACCTGAAATGAAATGACAGTCACTGGAATGGCAGCATACTGGTTCCCTGAAACCCAAAAAAGCAAAACCACCTTTCTTCAAGAAAAATCATATGCACCGTGTTTTGGGACTGTCAAGGAATTTTGTTAGTGGACTGGATGGAACGAGGCACAATAATCAATGCTACAGCTTACTGTGAGACATTGAAGAAGTTATGACTTTTGGTATTGTGTTCATGCATGACAACGCACGACTGCATACAGCACGCATAATGACGATACTGCTTGATTCATTTCACTGGGAACAATTCTGTCACCCTCCTTATAGTCCGGACCTTGCTCCATCCAACTTCCATTTGTCTTCTCATTTGAAGAAATTTCTTGCCGGCCAACACTTTGCAAGTGATGATGAGATCAAGGTAAACACCCAGAACTGGTTGAGATCGCAGACGGCAGAATTCTACAAAGCGAGTATATTACAATTAGTGCCAAGATATGACACGTGCCTTAATGATGAATATGTCAAAAAGTAGTTTAAGGTGTGTAGATTTTTTTGTAATAAAATATCAATGAAAACAAATTGCTAATCTTTTTTAATACCCAAATAGTACTTACTTTCTGGATGAGCCTAGTAATATAAATTTGTTTCACTTATTTTAATAGCAATATTGTTGATAAGACTATTGATAGTTGAGAAAAAACTATAAAGTTATTTTATAATGCCCAGATATTGTTGGTGAAATATTTAGAATGTTAATGAAATTTTTTAATATGGCAAAACAAGTAGATTTAAAAAATTAATATTTCAACAATAAGATATTTATGTTTAATAAAAGTAATTGGAAAAATATTGTAAAATAAGTATAAATGATAAAAGATTGGAAAGATAGACAAATTTATTTATTTGGATAAAGCAGTGGTTCTTAACCAGTGTTCCGAGAACACTGATGTTCCATGAACACGTTACAAGTGTTCCACAAAATTATGAAAGCAAGGTCTACTTGAATGTCTTTAACGTACTGAGCAGTATTCATTTTATAATGTAGGCAAAATTCAACTTATATTTTCAAATAAACTATTAAGTAGAATTACCCATTAAAGCACTTAAGACTTTGCTACAGTTTTTGACATAATATTTGTGTGAGCTACACAAAAATGATGTCAAAAACTCAACATTAATTAACATAAAAACTAAAAAACTCGATAGACTTAGGAATATTGATGAAGAAATGAGGGTAGCTTTATCACATATTAGGCAAGACATTGCTCAATTCTGTAAAAGACAATTAGTTCAGGCATTGCATTAAACCTGATTTAAAAATATTCCATTTTTCTAAAACAGTTACTTACAGTCTTAAGAATATATGTTTTTTTAATTAATGATTTTTACTGTTATTTAATACATAATGTATAATTTTTAGTAAAATACAGCATATGCATATTTTTGTTATTTTTTTATGATCTTAGTGATATAGTGTCTGCATATTTTATTTGCAATCAAAAGTGTTCTGTGACTTCGAAAAGGTTAAGAACTACGGGGATAGTGTTTTGAAATAATAGGAAAAATAAATGGATGAAGAGATTTAAGAGATGCAAATACTGAAAGAAGTTAGAAATATGCATAAGAGTTTGCTTTTTTCCCCATGCTGCAGTATGGAGGTGAGAATAATACATATCACAAATAGCATGAAATTAAATTTAATGTAGTTGGAATGATATATGAGAAATGTGTATAAAAAATTAGACAAACAGAGTCAAGAATGTTTGGACAATGAATATGCATAATATGAAAGTAAAAATGAGTAACTAGTACATTAGTTATTCATTTTTACTTACTACTCAATCTGTTTTACTCTCTACATATCGAATCTGTTTTTGAAACAGATTCGATATGTAGAGAAAATGAATTACAATGAAACCGTAAAACAATAAAATGCAGAAGCCAATTGCAAAAATATCAGATATAGTTCATGACTGAATGAGTTTAATCATTCTCAAAAATAGAAATGTAATAATGCATAAATATAAGAGAAGTAAGCATAGCCTGTAATAATAAGAAAGTATGAAAGGATATAATAAATGGAACTGCTGTATAACAGTTAACAAAGTGAATATTTCCCTTAATTATTTCATGATCATTTTACAATTTGTTTTTCTTCTGTTCTGGCAAAGTAGTTTTTAATCCAGAAAAAGAAAAATGCATAGTGGATTTTATATTTAATAAAAATCACAGATTTAGGAGATAAAATATATAGTAGTATGTTTTACATATATCTACATAAATTAGTAGTATAATATCTTTCAAAGATAGAGTTACTTCTAAAATTTAGTAACACAAAGAAGGAAAAATAAAAAACTATTTACTTCAAGTGCATTATTATAAACAGCATTTCTTCTATTTTCTCTAACTGCCCGAGTTTGTGATGATGATTGTTGTTTATTCATTTTCTGCTTTCTTCTTTCCATTCTATTCTCTGTTTCAATTGAGTGATTCTATATTAAAATTAGAAAATTACGTTAAAAACAGTAAAAATGAGTAACTAGTACATTAGTTATTCATTTTTACTTACTACTCAATCTGTTTTAAGAGATTAGTTGAAACAGATTCGATATGTAGAGAAAATGAATTACAATGAAACCACGTCCCCTGTTTCCTCCGCAACGAGAAGAGTCCATTTATTTCTCCGTAACTGTGCCTGGAAATCTCTTAGATTATTTATGTGTATATGGATGCATATATGAGGGAAAATGCTGAAGAGTTGAATGTGAAGATGGAAGATGAGAGAACATACTGTCTTGCTGCATGCCAATGACTATTGTTTTCTTCTCTTTGAAAGTGAATAATGTTTGTGAGAATGCTTGTTGATCAATTGAATGAGGCATATGAAAAGAAACATATAAGAATAAATGCAAGAAAGACAAAATTGCTTATATTTGAATGTGTATAAGACTGAGCTAACTCTGGAGCAAATGAATGAGTTTGTATATTTGGAAAGTATATTTGAGAGTGTCACATAGATAATAAGGTTGTCTGAAGAGCAAATATTGAATTAAAAGTTGAGTATACTTTGAAGATATGGAAGAAATGAAAATGCTATCTTTCTTTGCATGTCTGCCAAGTTCACCCAACTTTCAGTCCATTATTTCATGAAGAATGCTAAGATGGCTGTATACTTATTTTGTGTTGATTCCAGCATCAATCTATGACAACAAGAAATGGATATCAGTACAATAGTGATTGAGAATAATTAAGATGAGATGTGTTGCTGGAGTAACTTGATTGTGTTTCAAACAACAAAGTTCAAAAATAAGGTGGTTCAAAAAGAAGTATGCTACATATAGTGTTTAAGTCTACTTTGAAATAATTTGGTCATGAGGAATAATAAGTGAAGAGCAACTGACAAAGTGATTGTTTGCTGGATATGTAATTGGTAAGAATGGAAGAGAGAAGCCAAGAAGAATGGAAGGTTAATGAGTATCAAGGATATATGAATTTGAGGATATAAGAGGAATGCTTATATAAAGAAGAGACTGACTGTAGAAGAAGCTGGTATAATGTATAGGAATAGGGATATGTGGAGAAATCTAATCAATGGTATATGAGTGATTTGTGGTTTTCCCCCACTTTCTCTCTCTCTCTCTCTCTCTCATTTTCTTCTTTGAGTATTGCTCACTCTCATGAGAATATGATTATTTTTTATTTTCTAAGTTTTTAGAAAATAACAAATCTTGTTAATCTTTCTAAAAACTGCTTAGAATCTCAAAAGTTCAATAAATGAATAAATTCAGCACTATATTAGCAGTAGGAAATCAAATATATTTATTTATTGGAATGTTTTTTGTTAAAATATATACCATCATCAGCAGAGAGTCATTATTTATACAGAATTACATGCATTAGAAACATTTAAATTTAGTATTTTAAATTTAGAACATATGTTCTTAACAAAAGTGAAAAATCATCTTTGTAAATCAAATTTTTTTTTGTAAATCTTTGTAAATCCTGATATTGTGATTTCTACTGCTAATCTAGTGCTGAATTTGTTTGTTTATCATATTATTATTATTAATATTAATTATTAGACAGATAGTAGGCACACTCAAAAGTTTGTTCTCTTGAAGAATGAAATAAAAAGATCACAGGAAGACAATACAACTCTTTTTTTCTTTTTTGGCAAGATAATATGGAAAGGGTAATCTGCTAAAAAAAAAGTATGGCAGGATACAATAAGAAGGAAGCATCAACAATCTGCAACGTCAGCAACAATTAAAAAAACTGCGAAACACAGGCCAGAACAATACAAGTACACAATAAGTATATGCAGGGAAAAACTAAAAACATCACAAGTTATAAATGCAAAAAACAATAATCATCATAATTTATATTATATACAAGTTTGTTATGTGCCATAAAATAAAAAAATGGAGATAAAACAGTAGTAGTAAAAAAATTTTTATATCTTACTTTATATTAAACAGTTATAATATGCATACTAATTTTTGGAGGAAAAAAATGGAAAATTTATCATACTTCCATAAAACACATTGTTCTTCAAATATATTTATATTAAAAGCCTAAATGCACAGCTTTCCTGTTTTAATGGAGATTAGTATTCCATACTGTATATGAAAATATAAAAATATAATTTTTATATATAATAAGATCCTGATTAAACTATACTGTATATGAAAATATAAAAATACAATTTTTATATATAATAAGATCCTGATTAAATTATTCTAAACATGATTTAATAATAATTGATTTTTAGACAATTTAATTGTTTTAATTTCACCTTTTAAATTATTCTTTGCATAATATTCATGCCCTAATTTTTGTAAAAAAATTATGCACAAAATTTGCAATTATTATATGATAAAATACAGTAATTAAAATATATACATATTTGTCATTTTGATAATTATATTTATCTCAAACTAACTTACACATTAACTAAATAAACAAAATTAATAAATATTGCTAATTACAAATTAAAGTATATTTATTAATTAAAAATAACACTTTTCTGTTTTTAAAATAAAAATAATATGTGCATAACTTAAAATTAAATTCTATAATTAAGTATCTTATGCTATATGCATATAACAAGATATTTGAACATATGTATTATAAAATTTACAATATAGAATCTAAATGTTCTAAACTAGTATATCTCATAAATATCAATTATATTAAGAGACATATCAGTTTTTCCAACTGTAAGAATTTTTAGAAATATAATTCTTCAAATAACAAGGCCATTCTGTTAAGATGCCAAATATTGAGTATTTCTGTTCCAGTAAACAATAAACAGGTTTCTCTGGAAATGGTGCCAATATTTATAAATTATGTTTAAAAAATCATTAGTTCTTTTTATTTAAAAAATTTTAACTTCAAATTAATCAATTAAATTACAGAAACCAAATTTTTAATTATTATTGAGATCTTACTTCAGATATTTGCAATTTGGTTTGGTTTGATCTTATTTGTGTGTTTAAAGCATACTTTGAATATTTTCATTTTCAATCATTTTGAATATGAAAAAGATAGTTATCTGTAAATCTACTAAAAATTTCTCTAGTAAATTTTTAAAATGTCTTCTGATGTAAAACTAACTAAAAGCCTATCGTTAAAAATCATTTATTTCTAATTGTTGAGAAAGAACAGAAAATATTTTTTAAAACATCTATAATTCAAACATTTAATCCTTCAAATCATTGTAATATGTTTCAATTACTATACAAATATTTAATATTTGTCATCATAAAATCATTGTTAAAAAGGAATGAAGTCATCATTTATTTTATATAAATTGAATATTACCTATTTCTTGCTCATATGAGATTGCCATGCTTGAGAAAAATTAGTTTATTTTTTCTATTATGAGATAGCTTTGACTGCCACCAGTATATTGCATCTATATGCTTATAGCTGTATATAGTATTTTTGACAAGATTTTACCTTTGAATGCTATCAATCACTCAATAGTTTAGATCAGTGTTTTCCAAACTGTGGGGTGCAAGTCTATGGCAAGGGAGACACTCAAGAATTAACAAAAGCATCACTTTTAAAGCAAACAAGCATAAAATAAATTCAAATTGGTGTCAAAAAAAAAAAAAAAAAAAA
>AYEL01090211.1:0-50761 GCA_000484575.1 Olivierus martensii | reverse complement strand
ATAAAATTTTTATACATAAAAAATATATATTTATTATAGTGTAATAATTTTTAATACAATTAAATCTTATAAAAAAAATGAAAAATAGAATACATGCTTAATATAACATAATATCAATCTCGTCTAGTGATTGAAAAAGAATTGTGAGTAGTGATATCTTCAATGACATCCTGATTTGAGAGAATTTGTGCTGAAAACAAGCACTCATCAGATTAAATATTATGTTATATTAAGCATGAATTCTATTTTTCATTTTTTTGTAAGATTTAATTGTATTAAATATTATTACACCATAATAAATATATATTTTTTATGTATAAAAACTTTATTTATACAAAATATGGTATATTGTTTTGTAGTATTAAATTATAAGTGAAAGTATTTATAAAATTAGATTATTATAAAAATGAGAGGGCATGCCAATTTTTTTTATGAAAAAAGGGGGTGCAGACACAAAAAGTTTGGAAACCACTGGTTTAGATTAATGATAGCAAATTCAAAATCTTTTGCCATCACAAAATTATAAAAATCAGATAAAATATATATCTTAGCATGCTATGACATGTATGTTGTTTCATATCTATGTTATACTAGGTGGCATAGCTATGAAACTAATTACTACAATATAGAGTAAAACACAAATATTTATATTTGTAAGTATAGTTTTAATTTATATTCTGAGGCATATATATCAGTTTAAAAAGACTGAATTTTAAAATTATACAATAAAAAATAAATAGTTTTATTAAAAAATAAAACTATTTATTTTGTTTGTATTAATTTGTTCTATAAAATTTTTCATGTGCCAATAAAATTTTGGTGTGCCAATTTTGGTATATATGTCATTAATTTGTCATCACTGGTTTAGACTGTGTTTGTGTGTTCCTGCTTATAGCTTTAGTTATTCTATTAGATAACTGAAGTACACAGTAATTGTGAATATTTTCTAGAGCGAAAGCATTTTATATTTATTATTATATTTTTATACAATAATAAATCAGACTGCCAAAGAATAAATGGAGGCAGAATTAACTTATCATCTCATTCACATGTTGTAAGGGATAACAAAAGAGTTTGCTCATTCTTCCACTAGTGGCATGTCAAACTTCTTCAAGCAGGATTCTTTTCCTTTTTTCTTTCTTTGGATAAACCACTGAGCATGTTTATTATCTTCTTTGATAAAATTCTGTATTTTTATTTTCTTAAAATGAAAACATTCAAGCTACATAATATACAATAACTATTAATTTCAAATAAATGTGAAATAACTTGTTTTGCTTATTATCAAATTTCAAAATAATTATCTTTTTTAAATTAATAGTTATTTATTATTCATTACACATATATTCATTATGTCTTTTATAAATAAAAACGTTCTATGACTTTTGGAACATTTTTGAAAAACATCTGATCTCTAAATAATTTTAAATACTTGTGATGACAAATAATCAAAGAAATAATAATTTATAATATATTATTATATACAGCATTATTTCTTTTGATTATAGATGATCCCCGACTTATGTAGATCAATATTTACATAGGTTAATTTTAGTTAAGAAGCTGGGCCCAAATCAAGCCACTTCCTGGAAAAAATTGAAAATGTGAAACTCAGAAGTGATTCCAGATTCTCCAAGATGGTTAGTGACTGCTTTACTATGTGACTTATATGCTTATTTTTTTTTTGTGTGCAGGTAATCGTCGAAATGCAGGTCGCTAAAACAAAAGAAACGCGCTCAATACTAATAAATTTTTAATATAACTATTTTTAATGTTAAGTCTTTGTGACCCACTAGTATTCTAAAATATATGTTCTGATATATGTAGATTTGATTTATATAAGGTTTCACAGAATGATCCATCTGCATGAGGTGGGGACTGCTTATATTTGCCATGATGAATAATTAAATATACAAAAACTAAACTGATTATTTTTTATATAAAACTACTACTATCAGCTTGTTATTTTTTAATAATAGTTTTTTATTGATGACTCTTAAAAAGTTTATTTGAAAAATTTTCAAATTATAATTTAGGAAAGGAAATGCATTGCATTTGTATTTTCTATAAGAAAATTTTTATGATTGTATCATAAATGAAATTAATTGTTAAATGATAAATATGCAGCATTCAGAATTAATCAAATCAACTTCAATGAATAACATACAAATCTGTTTTGTAAATCCCATAGCCATCACTAATCAATTCAAACAATATAATTCTTAAAAAAAAAAAAACAAAAAAAAGAACATAGTAATATTTCAAAAAATAGTTCGTACTTCAGTTAATTGGCTAACCTTAAAATATATAAAATACATGTACTAACCCAGAAGAAAAATTTTATTATGAGAAATATTTTCTATCCTAAAAAGGATTTTTTTCATTTTTATTTTCTATTGAAAGATAAATGCAGAGTATAGTATGAAGAAAATCCATTGTACAGGATTGAAAACAACATTTTTTTTATCTTGGTTTAGTGTTTGTATTTTATATATCTTAATGTTTGTACAAGTGAACTAACTTTAACTTCTTATGAATGTACAAAATTATCAATAAAAACTGAAGTTTAGCAGAACTATTCACTGCTATGAGTAACTAAAAGTGAGCTATGGTTTGGTTTACTGTTGCTGTGAAAAATTTTTTTTTTTAAATTTGTATTTCTTGTAATTATTACCAATTTCTCTTTGTACTAATTGTTTTTTAACATAGTGCAAAACTGTACTATTGTGACAGATCTTATTATTATTTACTAGTTAGAATTTTTAACAAAAAACTTTTTCAATTACATCTAAATTTAGAAAAATAAATTATATACACTCATGTATAAATGAATCCCTTCATAGTTCAGAGTTTAAAAATAGATAAAAATTTGAAACCATATATAAGTTAGAACAGTTATCCAAATTTCAGTAATTAGAATAATATTCTTAAATTTTCAAGGTTCACTGCTCATAAAATAATACAAATAATTCAATAAACACTTTAAGCAGTAATACTAAAATTTATTATTAGTAAAATACATATATTAACTGTATTAGTAACTATTAATAACTATTTTTACTATTAATAAATTTTAGTATTCCTACTTAAAGTGCTTGTTGAATTATTTGTATATGATATTCATTAAAATAAATGCATAATTTTTTATAATATGAAATTTTCAAAAATTTTACAAATCCAGTTCATTATTGGAATAAATATAAAAACTTAGACAAAACACCAGACTCATACTATCAAAATGTCAGAATGCAACATGAAGAAAAAACTAGACAGAAAATAGTGCAAGACTGTGTCATGTCACTTTGCATTTAGTTATATTTCCCAAAAATATGGTTTTATTACAATGCTGACAGAAAATATCAAAGAAATGTTAACCATTTCTATAATTTATGAATCTCAACAAAAAATATTTAACAAAGTTTAAATGACAGAAAATCAGAATCAAAATGCACAATGAAAAGTTTGGTGCAATTGATGAAAATGAAAATCTGATATCCAAAATTAGTGCAAAATCCCATATTTATTAATGATCTAAAAAAGCAAGTTGTTGATCATATATGTTGGAAATCATTATATTTCTATTTAATATTAACTAGTAGACATGATGGCACAAGTTTACTCATAAAAATGATCCGTCTACAGATTTCTAATCTCATTTGTTAAGTACCCAATAAACTGATATTTTCATATGTATTTAAATATGAACATTCTACACACATCCATATATTTTTAATAATAAATATCTATCTCTTCTAAAATTCTATTAGGAATAAATATGGCAGATTCTGCAGCTGCCAAATGATACTATTAGAGTAAAGAGAATACAGCATAACCACTTTATATACATTTGATTGTATTTGTATAGTATACAACAACATTTAATATACATGAAAATATTAATTTATGAAGAGTTATATATATTTGCATATTTTTATAATAGAATCAAATGACCTTTGTTAGGAATAAATATGTTGGATTTCAATGCAGGCATGAAGGCACAATGATGATGCATAGTGAATGAAAAGGCAAATCTTATAATCTTACAAAACTTTTTCTAATTTTTAACTGCCCAGTGTAAACCTTTTATGAAAATTTTTTCTTTATAAAATTTTTCAGCTTTCACATGAATATATAAAGTAATATAAATTATTTGCAATTGTTTTGTTTGCATCATATACTATATCAGTGGTTCTTAATTGGTGTTCTGCAGAATACCAGTATTCCACAAACTTGCCACAAGTATTCTGCAAAATTATGAAATTTATGAATACATGTATTATATAATTTTTAATGTTAGTTTTAACATTGTAGCCTTTTATATAAACATATTTGATTTTGGTATTCTGAAAAAATTTTTAATAATTAAACATATTCCACAATTCTGAAAAGGTTAAGAATCACTATACTTAATTATAGTTTGCTATTAATTGAAGCTAAAATGCTAAATAAATACTAGAAAATGTCTGGTGAAAAGATTATGATAATTTATCTAAATGTTTTTTGTATGCTATATACAATATACTATATGAGTTTACTTTTAAAATCAATAATAAATATTATTTTTACAATTATTCATTAATCTTTTATTAATAAATATTATAGAAATATTCTTGCATTTTATGTAAGATAAGAAAGATTTTATATTTATATTATTAAAAAATGCACAAAGTACACAAACTTGAAATTGAAGAAAATAACAAGTATCAATTCTACATTTAACAGCATTATTGCATTAGTCATTTCAGTGTAAAAGCACTAGTTATGAATGTCGAACATAAGAATTTTTTTTAAAACTTTCAATATGCTCAAATGCTTCAATTTATACTATAGTTATACTAATTATAAACAAAATATGTTACAAACTGAAATACTTCTTTCCATAAGACTATGTTAAAATACTAAAGATAAATTCTAGTACTCCATATCTGAACTCTCCTATATTTTAACAGTGAAATAAAGAATAAATAATAGTATATTAAATGAAAATAATAAAGTCTTTAATATGAAAACTAGACTTATGAAGAGTAAATAATGTTTCAAAAAAATGAAAATAGTAGAGAAGTTTATTTTAATTCTTAAATAAAATTGAAGCACTTACTGCAGTATAGAAGAAAAACTTTAATTCATAAAAAAGAACCAATGTTTTTGGCATATTACACAATCATCAGATTTGATTCTGTTATAAACTTTCAGATTTCAATAGAACACAAACATCAATAAACATCATATTTTAAATATGATATAAATTTAAATTTACAAATTTTTCTTAAAAAATCTTTTTCATAATGAACGATTATAAAAAATATAAAGCATTATTAATAAATATTTTTTGTAATTATGATTAGTATAATGTTTTTTCATATTTGTTACATTATAATATTTATGGTTGAATTTACATTTCTTAAATGGACATTTTTTAGATTTCTTCCGATTTTTTAGTACATTTCTTCAATTACGTACTGTCACGGTGTTGATAGGTTTTCCGATGTTTTTTCATTTAGAATATTTTAGTGCTTTTTTCTCTTATCTATTTCTAATGCTTCTAGAATTAAACCTTGTTTTTTATATTTGGTGCTTGCTTGATTACCTTTGCTCCTCCTCAGTCTACTATTACATTCGAGACATAGCATTCTGCTGCGAGTGCTGTTTTGATGTTGCCGTTTCTTATATCTCTTTTGTGTTCTTGAAGTCATTCTTTTAGGGTGCAGCTTGTGACCACTATGTAGGAGACTTTTTGTTTTGTGCTTGTGTTTTTGACTGGGATAGTATAGACTCCTGACTTTTCGTTTTTTTTTGTTTTGGGTCCTTACAATTTCTAAGTAGATTAAAGTTGGTTTCCGTTCTTTCAATTGCCATCTTATATTCTCTTAATTGTAGGGTTTGTTTCACTACAAGTTATTTAGATAGCCAGTATAGAATTTTTATGTACAGTGGGTGATTGGTTAACGAACATAATCCGTTCTAAGATAATGTTCATTATCTGAATTGTTCATTAACTAATCATCGATTTGCAATAGGTTTTTATTGGAATTTGATTAATTTGTTCTGGAGACCCCAAAAAAATAAATAAAAAATTATATAATTTCTTACTACATTTATTTATATGTAATAACCATAATATATACATACATAGTCTTGAATTTTCATCTATTATGTTTATTTTCCGTTAAAGAATCTGTCCAATATCGATTGCTTTTCTCTCTTCTTCAAGATTTTTCAGAAGTGATTAATAGCATTGTTGTAGAGATCCCAAGCCTATTGACCTCATCCTGGTATGGGTGCATTCTAAGGCCAAAATGTTGTAAAATCTCTCTCTTACCTTCTTTAATAAATCTGTGATTTGTTTTAAGTTGTCTCCGAGTTCATTTTAATCGGGAAAAACTACTGTTCTCCTATCCTTACCATATCTCCATGAATGCGCAAGACCTAAGCCTGTCATTCTGTTAGCCACCATATCTTTGTGAGATATTTTTATCTGGTGGCAGCTATTTTATAGAGCTCATCACAGGCTGGCTAACACCCATGATGGGTTCAACCAGATAGAAAGGATCAATTTTTCAGGAGGGGTCTGGGCCCAGACCCCTCCTAAAAAATTGGAGGAATGGGACCCAGATCCTCCAGGATGGTAAGCCACAGCTTCACCACGCGGCCATCCTGCTAACGTCATTCCGTCAGTCCGCGGGTCCCACAGTTTGTTCTGTGAAGTGTTCCTTATCCAAACATAAAAATCTTTCGCAAAAGTGTTCATTATCCGAACAGTTCGTTAACCGATCACCTACTGTATTTATTTTCTTGTGTATTTATTTCTTGTAGCCAGGTTATTTGTCTTTGTTGTGGGTTGTTCATGTTTATGCTTTTTTCTACTTTACTTTGTATACTTAATATAAACCATATATTATATCCATATACAGTGGATTCCGCTTAATTGGGACAGCCGCGTAATTGGGACAAATCTCAAAGAACGGAACCTTGGGACAGCCGCGTAATTGGGACAAATCTCAAAGAACGGAAACCAAATAATTTGAATACAGTGGATTCCGCTTAATTGGTACATCGGTTAATTAGAAGGATTATTAAGAAGTGTTTAAAAGTAATATATATATACAGTGGATTCTATACAGTGGATTTCGCTTAATTGGGACACCGGTTAATTGGGACAGCCGTTTACATTGCAATACAGTAGGTCCTCATTTAATATTGTCCAAGTTAACACAAAACAGTCGATTCTGCTTAATTGGACCACCAAGAGAACTGGCTGAGCAGGGCCATAGAAAACTGAAAATGTTACCAGAGATTATTATTAATACAGTGGATTCCGCTTAACTGGGGCAACGCATAATTGCGAAAGAACGAAAACCAAACTAATAAACTAATACAAAATTTAAACGCTTAAATGGGACAGTAGCCAAAGAATGGAAACCAAACTAATATATAATTTAAACACTTAATTGGGACGATAGCAGGAAAGGAATTTTCAATTTTTTATATATTTTAGGGATTTTTCGAAAGTATAACAACACTACATACACTAACAAGGAATTTTCAATTTTTGATATATTTTAGGGATTTTTCAAAAGTATGGAAACACTACTCAATTTTTGATATATTTTAGGGATTTTTCGAAAGTATGGCAATACTATATGCACTAATACTTCCAATTTTTGATATATTTTAGGGATTTTTCGAAAGTATGGCAACATTACATTTTGATATATTTTAGGGATTTTTCGAAAGTATGGCAACACTACGTGGAATTTTCAATTTTTGATATATTTCAGGGATTTTTCGAAAGTATGGCAATTTGATATATTTTAGGGATTTTTCGAAAGTATGGCTACACATACATACATACATACATATTTTTGATATATTTTAGGGATTTTTCCAAAGTATGGCTACACATACATATTTAATCTTTGCCAAGATGTCAAGAAAGGATTTTACATTCAAGTAAAATTATGAAATTTTTAATTTTTGAAATATAGGGATTTTTCGAAAATATGGCAACACATACATGCACTAATCTTTTCAGAAATGTCAAGAAAAGATTTTGCACTCAAGTAAAATTGCTTGGCTGAATAAAATTAAAAGCCTTTACCACTCCAAGTAAAAAATTGCTTGGCTGAATAAAATTAAAAGCCAGCCATTTAATACAAGCTGTCGTAGACTGGCTGAATAAAATTAAAAGCCAGCCATTTAATATAAGCTATCATAGACTTGCCGAAATAAACCAAAATCTACCATAGAAACGTCTCCTACAAAAAGAAAATCAACTGCATAAGGAGTGGGCATTACAGAAAGAAATTTCAGGAACATCGAAAAGAAAGCGTGATGGAAAAGATTCAGAAGTCGAAGAAGCATTAGATCAATGGATTTCTATAGTTAGCGGGCGAGGCGTGAATATCAGTAGCCCAGTATTGAAGACGGAGATCAGTAAAAAACTAATAATTAGGTACCTATTTTAATGATTTATTAAAATAGGTACCTAATTATTATTTTTTTACCTATTATTTATTTACCTACAAATTACACATTTTATTTTAGAATTTATCATTACTTCATGTAATTGGGACAGCCGCATAAAAATGGCTTGGCCCAAAGGCGCTTAAAAATGGCTTGGCCCGACGTGTCCCAATTAAGCGGAATCCACTGTATATTATATCCATGTATTTGTCCATATCTAATTACTTTTTGTATTTCATTTTGATAGTCCTCTTTTTCTGAACTGTATAGGTATGCTCAGAAAAAGACTGCTTTTTTGAATCTAACCGGATCTGCTGACCAGTTCAGTATGAACACTGGTGAAAATATTGGTTTTTGGTAGACTTCTGTTTTGTATCTTGTTTCTTGAACTGTTATTTGTATTTATTAATAATTATTTTTCATAATTATGTACTAATCATAATACTTTATATGTTTTATAATCGACATTATGAAAAAAAATTTTTAAAGAAAAATTTGTATTTGATATAAATTTAAATTTTACTTTATATGTTTTATAATCGACATTATGAAAAAAAATTTTTAAAGAAAAATTTGTAAATTTAAATTTATATCATATTTAAAATATGACATGTATTGATGTTTGTGTTCTATTGAAATCCGAAAGTTTATAACAGAATCGAATCTGATGATGGCATAATACGCCAAAAACGTTAGTTCTTTTTTTCTGAATTAAAGTTTTTCTTCTATATTGCAGTAAGTGCTTTAATTTTATTTAAGAATTAAAATAAAATATGGTAAACAGCAGTGCAAGTAAAGCAAATAGTAGAGAAGAATAGTTACTAAATTTATTTCTATTCATAATATTATTTCAGTAACTTGTTCACTTGTTGATTATTTAACTTATTTTAAGATTATTCCTTTTTTTTTTTTACAGAATATTAAAATAGCAAATTTTGATTTAGTTCATACTTTATAGTTCCCAAAATTCCTAGTGTATAATAAAATAACAATCAAACAAATTCAGGGAATGGCTCAAAACTAAATATCACATATAATTCTATAATATATAAATAAAATAAATGATAATAATTTATTATCATATCTTTTATTTTACTATCTTCAAAAATAAAAATATATATATATATATGTAACCGGACAGGATAGGGGGCGCAGCGAGAGAAAAACGGTAATGGTTAGTTCAAATGTAAAACGATTGAAAAAATAAAGTTATTCTTCAGAGACTAGTGTGTCTGATCAATTGAATCAGTTACAAAAGTCGACAGGATACCTGAAAGAAGATGAGAATGATAATGACTCTCCTTCGTCTTCTCAAAGAATTGAAAGAAGAAATTAAGATTGTTGAAGAAACACTCAATCAAGACAGCATCAACGAATGTGTGAGAGAATTCTATAATCTTAACCAAGAGTTCGCCAGTATGGAGGATGATGTATACGAACGCAACAAAATGGAATTTGATCAGGTACGTGCCCTTTTAAGATCACTTAAAAAGGAAATTAATGGAACGAATAATCATAAACAAATAACAAGGCCCACGGAGAACCCAAATGAAAGGGTGCCAAGACAGATTTGGGTGAACATTCGTCCTTTCAAGGGGGAACTTACCGATTGGAACAGATTTGAAAATATTTTTGAAGAGTACATAATACAAGATAAAAGGGGGAACTTACCGATTGGAACAGATTTGAAAATATTTTTGAAGAGTACATAATACAGGATAAATTCCTTAGTAATAGTGATAAGAAGGCTTACCTATTAAACTCTATAGAAGGGGAAGCGTTACTCTTTATAGGGAACTTTAGAGGGACATTTGAGGATATGTGGAAGGTGCTGAAAAAGCAAAACACAAATAAATGAAAGACATTCAAAACTATGGTAGCTGAGATCCAGGAGAATCTACATTTTAAAAACCCGAATTACGGGAAGGCGTTGTGTCAAATGGAAAACCTCAAGAATATTTGTCAAAGCTTGGACATAAGTGTTAACAGAGAACAAGAACTGGGCCTCATCTTGCTCTTCGAACAAAGGCTTGACAGAGGAGTGAGAATAGAATGGGAAAGAAGTGTGAAGCCAGATAGGCTCCCCACATTAGATGAGTTTATTGGAATCATAGGGAAATTTAAGGATATCCAGAATGGTGAAGCGGGTTGACTAGATATAATGAAAACAATGCGCTATTCAAGGATCATAGGGAAATTTAAGGATATCCAGAATGGTGAAGCGGGTTGACTAGATATAATGAAAACGATGCGCTATTCAAGGAATAATCTAAGGAAAACAGCCACGAGAGACATTAAACATTCACAACAGTGGGGACCATCTCAATACATCAAAGAGAGTAGCTCTTTTCGGAAGGCAATAAACAAAATAGAAAAGATCTCGGGAAATGAAGGGAGCAACCCAGAGGAATTCATGGCATATCTGGCTGACCATCCTGTAAATGCTATATTGGATACAGGGGCAAATGTTTCATGTATATCCGGGAGAGTTCTCAAAAAGTTAAAGTTTTGTTAGTTCAAGACTCCGCCATTCAAATACAACAGGTCAGCTCAGGTGTAAAGACTCTTGGTCACGTTAAAGTTAACCTTCGAATTGGAGACGTATCAAAAAATGTACAACTCCATGTGTTGGAGAAAATGAACCAAGATTTACTTTTAGGAATGGATTATGTAAATTATTTTAATCTCGAAGTAAATTTAAGAAACTTACAAATCACTCAGATGTTGGGAAATGTTAAGCCACGCCACGAAGAAACTACTAGCTTAACCTTAGTCCATTCCAGGCCGAATTCATTTGAAGGGAAGTTACACTCCTTAAAAAAGAAATTTTCTGGGATGTTTTTGGCAGGAAGATGTGATGTTGGAAGGGTTAAATTAATCAAACATCGAATTCCGTTAACAAATGAACTTCCTATTAACCTGAAACCATATAGGATGTCCCTTAGGGACCAAATAGAAATAAATGAACAAATGAAAGAACTACTACAGAGGGGATTAATAGTACCTTCTTCCTCACCATTTTCCACACCAGTCACCAGTCACTTTGGCTCAGAAAAAAAACGAGGGCAAAACCAGAATGTGTATTGACTACAGAAAACTTAATCAGGTCACCATACCTGACAGTCAGCCTATCCCGTGGATCGACGATCTGATTGACAACTTATATAACAGTTACCTGTTCACATCGTTAGATATCGCATCTGGATATTGGCACGTCCCAATGCACCCTAAAGATATACATAAAACAGCATTCTTTACAACACACGGGCATTTGAATGGACTATTTTACCATTTGGTCTCAGGAACGCACCGGCAACGTTCGAAAAACTCATTAAAATTATCATTAACAAATACCAATTAAAAAACACTTTGAACTACTTTGACGACATCATTATCTACTCTAGGAACGAAGATGAACACCTTGCCCAAATAGAAAGGGTTTTTCAGGCACTAACAGCAGAGAACGTTAAACTGAAAGTTGAGAAATGTAAATTCGCTCGGAAGGAAATAGACTTTTTGGGATTCACGATAAGTCATAACTCTATTAAACCTAACCAATCTAACATCAAGGACATCTTGTCCTTTCCTGCTCCAACTAATGTTAAGGAGACACAAAGATTTTTAAGCATGGTAAATTGTTATTCAAGATTTATCCCAAACTTAGCTAACATAGGACAACTGATAACTAATTTGTTAAAGAAAGATACTGTTTTTAGTTGGGACACAAAATGCCTGAAAGCATTCGAACAAATTAAAAAGGCATTGACGTCAGAACCCATCCTCAACATTTACAACCCCAAATTAGACTGCGTATTGTTCACTGACACTAGTTTGGACAGAATAGGCGAGGTCCTAAAACAGGTCTCCGAAACAGGCGAAATGTTTACAATCGGATACTTCTCTAGAAAACTCTTACAACATGAGAGAAACTATGCTGTTACAGAACTAGAGTGCCTTGCAGTGATAGCCTGCGTGGACAAATGGCACGTGTACCTACATAACAGGAAATTTCAAATAGTCACCGACCATGCTTCACTACAATAGCTGTCAAAGGTAAAAAATCCCACAGGCAAGTTGTTTAGATGGTCCCTGAAGCTTTCAATGTACGACTACACAATCAAATACCAAAAAGAGCACAAAACATAGAAGCAGACTTCCTTTCGAGACAACCAATGGCAATGCTACTCCAAAAGGAGGACCTGATAGAGGGACAACAAGAATTGGAAGGAAAGGATATCGAAAAAACAAAGCATTAGTGGATAAAAGACGTTGAGAGGCAAATTTTGCTGTGGGGGAGAAAATCTTGGTTGAGAGGATTTGGCAAGCGGGGGACGGCAAACTCGAACCCTACTTCTGCGGATCATTTGAAGTCATAGAGATCACGTCACCTGTTACAGTCAAAATAGACCAAAAGAGGAAAGGAAAAGATTCAATAGTTCACATATCAAAAGTAAGGAGATATCGGGTAATTTGTTTTTAGACTGCTCATTTGTGCTAGTACTGGAACTCTTACTTAAATTATTGCCTATGAGAGCAGTATAGGTTGTGTCTGTTTTGGTGTAACCGCCACCATCTTGAAATATTGCCATAGTATGTTAACTAATTGTGCAATTTTTACATTATATTGATTGCTAGAGATTTTGCTATATTATTGTTTAAAATTATAGAAGAGTTTTTAAAATTTCCCGAAGTTTGAAAATGAAATTTCACATTTGTAAATATGTATGATGGTAATTAGAATATTCATTTTAATGTGGTCAGATTTGTGATGAAAGATTGCTTTGATTACTTTTTAATCATTTTGAAAAACACCCCAATAACTATAAAGCACTGACCTTTAACTTTTATCACTAAGACAGGATAATTACTAATATCCAAATTTTTATATAAATTTTAACAAAAAATTATATAAGAATGAATGGACATTTTGAGAGAGATTGCAATGAGAAAAATTCTGACAATATTTTTATGTAAATCAATATTAAGTTAAAAATGTGTAATTATTTTAATTTATTAACAATTATTTATATTTATAGATAACATATGCATTTTTAAATTTATAAATAAATGGCTGGATTGGCCATATGAAAATGTTTTGGTTTTCTACTCTAGAGGATCTAGGTTTGATTCTTAGGTCCCATTTTTTGAAAATATTATTCATGTGGTCTGAGCCTAGTCCATCAGTTCTATTCTCTATAATCCAGCTGATTCCTCCACAGATAGGCAGTCCGTGTTGCAGAGTTGTTATAATCCTGCCACTTAGTGATCACTATGATAAGAAAGTGGCATTATCTGTTGACAAAAAAATTTTTTAAATGAGGGAAAAACAATACTTTTGCTTAATAGATATTGAACTAATCTAAATAGCATATAAACTAGTACATTAGTATGATAAAGTTCTTTATTATGTAGTGTCCAAATACAAATAAACTTTGAAATAGTCTTTTGACCTCATTAGGTCATCCTTAGCTCACAAATTACATTATAGAGGAAGCTTTTTGTTTTTAGAACAGAATATTTAATTTAAAACAAAATATAAAAAATAAAATTGCATCAAACACTTGTAACACTTAGGCAATAATTTCAAACTATTTACAAATCAGCAATAATAGTTAACTACATAATGCAAATACAATAAAAGCAAATAATACTAATAACAATAATAATAAAATTCCTGCTTTAAGTGCTTGTGATTCCTTATATTCCTAGAAACAGCAGAACTTAGTAGTTTATAGTTTCTTTAAGATGTTATATTGGAATTTTCAGACACCATTGTCAAAACAGGATGTTTATTAGTGTATTCTCAGGGTGTTGTTAGTGCTATTAGTGTATTCTAGTACAGGATGTAGTGTTGATTACATATGCTTGTTGTCTTTATTCATATATTGAATAAGTTTCAGCAGTCAGACTTCTCTCAGCTTATAGACATATTTTATGATTCTTGTCTAGTCCCATTTAATATCAGAATTGACCTCATAAAAACATTTAGTTAATTTAAGTTCTCCATTCTTTTATCTCTTTTATGCTCTTCAATTTTCTTTTGAAAAAAAATTCAAAAATGTGAATTAAGAACATAGTAAAAATATTCAAACATAGATTAAAACTAGATTTAATGGCATTGTATAACATAAAACTGACTAGAATTTGTTTGAAGTAAGTATATAATTTGTGCTCAAGATATGCAATGGAACAGAAAGATAATGAATTGAATATTTGTACATTACAGTTTTACCTAATTCTGTTGAGTGATTGAGATTTATAATAATAGCAAGTGTAGTTATAACTATATTTAAGTGTATGTGAGAGTTTGAACATTTCTCAATGCAATACCCACATTAAAATGTGTGTAGCAGAGATTCTATATACTTAGTATATTTTGGAACATTCAAATTTTCTGAACATTCTGAATACAAGGACTTTAGATAACTGGTCTTATACTATATTATAAATAAGTATAGTCTCATTTAATGCAAGGAATGTATTCCTGAAGCCTTCACATAATTCAAAACTAATTTTACATAGGAATAAATGTAAAATAAGAGGATATGTTCTCAGAGTGCATAACTTGTGTGTAAATAAATTGGACTATACGAAATATAGCTGTATTCACTCTTTATTAATCTCTACGAACTCGTAAGCCCACAAAATGTGACAATATGATACTCTTTTAATTTATAAATGGCATAATGCAAAACAATCAAAATAAAACCCCAAAAAAATTTTTTTTGTTTTCATTTAAAAACTGTGTAAATTGAGTGCCGTGCAAATCAAGGGCTAGGTGTGTATATATATATATATATGCACACAAGGTAAAATTATTATAACATCCTAATAAAGTGAATTCTACATAATTCTAATGTGGCCATATTATATGTTCCATTTATAATTAGTTCAGCTTTTAAATAATAAGCTTAAAAGTATAAAAGTATTTACTGATTAAAATTTGTTTTAGCTTATTGTAATTACAGGAAAACCTGTGCTGGTGGCCAGCCTGCAAACCATGGTAACCTTAATATCTGCCCAAGCATATTGCAGAATTTTTAAACTGTGTTAAAACAGCTATCTGTGTTCCATGGCCATAGCCAGTGATATTTAATTTTGGCAGCTTGTATGCAACATCTACTAGGTGGCCAGCAAATCATGTTTTGATCAGAAATGCCAGATGGGCTTAAGATCTTCTATCAGCTGAGCATTCTAAAGTGAAAAAATTCTGTAAGAGGCATAATTACTGATTTCTTTCCTTAGATTTAATTAACAATGTGAAACTGTGCGTTAAACTGTATCATAAATTTTGTATTTTAAACTTTGATGTTTAATAAAGAAATTTGTAGCTAACTATGTCTGGTGGCCAACCTGTGCTTGGTGACCACAATCTCAGCCGCCGAAAGCTGGCCACCTAACACGGGTTTTCCTGTACTTCCAAAGTTGTTGTTTTATACTTTTTGGAAAATAGAAATATTGAAAAATTAGCATGAAAGAGTTAATTGTCATTATTATTACTGTGCTATCACCAAATTATTTTAATTATTTATTTTATTTTAGATTACCGCAAATTTATGAAGAATATAGACATACAATTCAAAATGCAGATGCTGCTAAAGATTTAAAATGGTGGTCAAATAATCATGGAGTTGGAATGGCTATGAATTGGCCTCAGTTTGAAGTAAGTTATTTTAATAAAATCTATTAAATAAATTCATATTTAAATAAATGATAAAAAATAAACATTTCTTTATTTTTATAATTTTATTAATTATAAATATTATAATTTAAATTTTTTAAATAAATAATTTTTTATTTATTTTAATAATTTTTATAATTTTATTAAATTTTTATTTATTATATTTTATTCATAAATATAAGAGCAATCTATAATTACCAAAAAATAATATAAAGTAAAATTAAATTGAAAAATAAACTTTATTTTTTAAATAAAAGAAATGGTACTAGTTGTAAAATATTTATTAAAAATCAATAAAAGATATAGGCAATAATTAATGATTAGAAAGTTAATATACATTAGATATAGTATAATATTTATGCTTTTGTGCATCTAATTTTCATATTTTTCTAATATTCTAAAATTTTCAATAAATTCTAGTAAACAAAATGTTTCATAATATGAGAGCCAAATTTATTATTGAGTAAAGATTTTTAAAAGAAATATAAAAATTTTATGAACATGGGAATATTCTTGTTGGATAGGAATTTCTGAAATTAGTTTCCAAATATACAAGTTAGAGAAATATAATTATTTAAATAGAATTTTTTGTTGTTTTGGAAAAGAATAGTTTGCAATAGGTATAAAATATTTTTCTATAGAAACATATACAAATAAGTTTCCAATAATCTTTAAATCATAATTATCAATTAGGAATATGGGTCTGTGTTTGAAAAATTGACTAACATTATATGCTATATTTATTTTATATAATTTTCTTTTTTCTTGTTATTTTTGATACTTGTATTCTGAAGTATGGAGGGAAAAATTATGTGAATTTTTTACAAATCTAAAATAAAATTTATATATTAGCCCAAATATAAGGAAAAGTTTTTAAAATTCACATAAAAGATATGGAGATTTTTTTACTGTTTATTTATACATAAATTTCTGAAACAAAAAAGTCATTTAATTGACTTTTTACTTTTTTAGAAATTTAACCTGTTGAGTGCATCTGACATGTATACAAATCAAGGAAGTAGAACAAAAATGATAAAAAACAATTAAAAAAAATTCAATCCTGAGTTACATAATGCAGCTACTGAGGAACAGTTTTTTGCATTTATTGGGTGAAAATACGTGCCTCTGATGATGGGTCCTAAATTTCTTAATTTCCAAAATTTGTTTTAAAATTCCATTTTGAAGATAGAAATGTGAATGGACTGTATTAGTAGAATTTGGATTATTTTTCATTGAATCTTATTAATTTTGCTTTCTATTCATTATATTTTAGTAATCTTATTTTGATTTTGAGATGAGATAAATTTATTTTTGAAATTTTAAGTAAAACATAGAATTTTAGTATGATGAGCTGTAAAATTCATAAAAATGAAAATAATACAAAAATTTTGGTTAATTCTGTTAAAATAAACAATATTTTTACTTGTTCATTTATTGCTTTGCTTTTACTGATAAATTTAGTAAAGTATAAAAAATATTCTTATATAAACAACCCCAGGCTATAAAAAGGGGGATGGCACTTTTATTGTTTTATGGCAGCCAGTCATTTCGAGGGAAATTGCAGCCAAGTCTACTTTACTGCATTGCATCTGGTATTGGGTGTAGTGTGTCAACAAAGCATCTGCAAGCCAATTAAAATAGGGTAGAAAATGTTATAGCTGTTTATGTATCAGAGTGGACGATTTTCATATATGTTGTGTTTTTGGTTATGAATTCAAAAATTTATAAATCTAAAATAAAAATTATTGAAATGAAGGAAAATTGCATTGCACATAATCCACTGCAGTACAATTTGTTTACAAATAAAGATAGAAAGGATTGTGTCGATTCAAACCAATTTTTCATTTTTTACATCAAATAAAAGATTGTTTTAATACGAATATTTTCCCATTTATATCAATTTCCAATCTAATGTGGTTGCAGAGAAAACTGCCTGTCACACTTTAGGTGAATCACCTTGTATAACTGAAATAGAGAAAGCAATGATTGAATATAACAATGGCTGAATATAAGCTGAAAACATTTAAAAAAAATAATGTTTTTCTGCAAATGAAAGCCGTGTAGACTATATTTCACTTTTATATATATATACATAAAAGCATATAATATAAGAAAAATAATTTTCTTTCTCTGTAAAAAGAATTACTGTAAAAATATATTTTTTTGAATATATAACATGCATTTTATAGATAGTGAGTAACATAAAATTTCTGTTGTTTATTAAATATGCTAACATATAGTGAAATCTGTTAAAATGACCATCTTGGCACAGTGACCAGCTTAAAGGACTAAATTTCAAAAGCTGGTTTGTTTCCCATAGAATGGAATGCTACTTTTGTTCTATATAGTGACCACCTGTCTAATGTGTATAGTGATCACATACATAGTTTTAAGAAATTTTTATCTGCTAAAGTGACCAAGAAGATTAGTTTCATGGAAGAATTATTGTATTTTCCTTAGAATTTTTCCATTAGATAAAATTCTAAGGATTATTATTCCATTAGAATTTTTCTGTTATAATAAAATAGCCTATTAAATCGGTATATTAAAAAGTAAATATTGTATTACTACTATATATGTACTATATATGTAATACTACTATATACAGTATTTTAATTTAGGTTTGACTATGTATGCAGATATACAGGTTAGTATTAATTGTAGTACAGTATATGCTTGTTATAAGACTGTTCATCAGAAGGTTATATATGCTCTATGTCGTCATTATCGCTGTACTGCAAGTTGATAATTTTAATTAATATAAATTTGCAGTTTGTATTGCTCTGTTCACAGTTCATTCACTACAGTGAAAAAAAATGCTCCTATTCAAGTCAAAACCCAAAAATATCAGTTACAACAAAAATTAGAACTGATATACTGTGTTCCAAGAAATTAAACTGCTGAGAAGTTTGGAGTCAGAAAAAAATTACACAATGAAGTACAAAATGAAAATGGGAGTTTATTTTAACATGCAATTTTCATTAATATGTGTAATTTTTCTTTTAGCATTCTGTATGCTATAACTTAAGAAACTGTAGGCAATTTTATTTTTGATTTTTTTTATGATGAAAAGTGGTTTTTCTTTTGAGGGAAGAGGAGGATCACTGTCCTTTACAGTGACCACCTGTGAAAAGTGACCACTCAAGGTTGGTTCCAAGTGGTGGTCACTTTAACAGATTTCACTGTATTTAATAAACAATTATATGATAACATATTTAATAATGTTATTAAATATCAAAATTCTCAAAAAAGTCAGCTTCATAAGCAAGTTATTCATACAGATTTATTCACTGCATAACGTTTTCGGACTTTTTTCTAGTCCCTCTTCAGTGCTACACTATCTGCTATCGTCTATTTATAGAACAGAATATTACTTTAAACTTAATTCTTAAACGTTATCTTTACGTTGTTCTTTAGAACTTTCAAGAAAATTTAAACTTTAAATCTTTAAACATATATTCTTAAATAAAAGTTCTAAAGAATGACGTAAAGATAACGTTTAAGAATTAAATTTAAAGTAATATTCTGTTCTATAAATAGACGATAACAGATAGTGTAGCACTGAAGAGGGACTAGAAAAAAGTCTGAAAATGTTATGCAGTAAATAAATCTGTATGAATAACTTGCTTATGGAGCTGATTTTTTTGAGAATTTTGATGTTTGAGAAAAAGCAAGTTCGCTTTTATTTATAAGGTTATTAAATGTTTTCATATTCATATAAATAAAATGCTTTTTCATAATTTTTTTATATAATTATTCTTAATATTACTTTTTATTGTTTTTGTTTATATAACTATTGTTTATATATGTGTTATTTAGAAAAAATACAATGTCTTAGCTAGATCCAACTTATTTAAAAAAAAAAACAAAAATTGTATCTTAGCCAGATGGATGAGCCAGAGGTTGCTATTCCAATAAACACAATTATCCTTGAAATTTCTGATGAAATTTGTGCAATTCTTGATAGCTTTGATTAGTTAATATGCATTTGCTAATTATTTTGCATTTATTAAGAATACTAGATTTCCACTTCATTAGTTTTAATAAAATTTTCTTTTTGATTTTAAGTTTTAGTTTCACTTTCCTATCTTTTAAATTTGTTATTTGAATAATCCTTCTGTGAAGATCTAAAATGGCAAAAAGTTTTATTAAAAAGTTTTTCGACATTTCCTAGTTACCATATCCTTCAATAAAAATCAAAATGATGAAATTATCCATATTTTATTTCCCTCATAATAATAATTTTTAAGTCATAGGAAAAATTATTCAAGGAAAAAGATTATATCAATAAAAGTGGTATTTTAGTTTAAATTGTATGACAGTTTTTATCAAAGTAATTTTAAAATACTACTTTCTCAATGGGATATTCTTAATTTTCTCCCATTGAGAAAAGTACTAATAAACTGGAGTTTGTGAATCAGATAAATGAGCTTTTATCATTATATCTGATTCAGAAAGTATTTAGAAGCATATTCTTAAATATTTTTTTTTTATTTTACTTTTCTCTTCTTAGCTAACTATAAGCTTATACTTGAATTAAAGATAAGCATTTTAGATATAATATTAATTTTCTGTAATTATTAAAATGTTCCAAATTATTGCAAAATTAACACAGTTGAATTAAATTTTATACATATATATATATACTAGCCAATACCTGCAAATTTTTGCAGTTATAAATATTTTAGATATTTTAATAAAAGTTTGTTACAATTAATCCTCTTTATATACCGGATTTTGAGTTTGAGTTTTTCTAAAAACTTTGACACAATTAAAACTTTTTACCCTAGAGAAGGCAACATATAATTGGCCCTGAGTTGGCGTGCCATGCAGGAGGACCCAGGTTCGCATGCCGGGTCTAGTAACTCCTGAAAAGTTTTTTCGAAGTGTTGGGCCAGTTCTGGAGATCACCGTCCCAAAAATCCAAAAACGTAAACTCCTTCAGGACGTAGCAGTTATCGTTTTATGACAGCCAATCGTTTCCCGGGAAATTCCAGCCGAGCTTACTTTACTGCGCTGCATATGATATTGGTGAACTTTAAAATTTTGAAAATAATATAAAATATTATAGATATTACTAAATTATTAATCAATTCTGTTAAAATAAACAATAATATTTTTTAGTAATTTTTTGTTTCATTTTTACTGATCTATACGCAAAAACAAAAATCCAAAAACGTAAACTCCTTCAGGACGTAGCAGTTATCGTTTTATGACAGCCAGTCGTTTCCCGGGAAATTCCAGCCGAGGTTACTTTACTGCGCTGCATATGATATTAGGTATAGTGCAGCTGTAAAACGTCTCGAGGCCAATTTGAATAAAGTAAAGAATATCATAGCTGTTTATGTATGAAAGGAGACGATTTTCATATATGTTGGTATTTTCATATATAAATTCGAAAATTTATAAAAAGTTAAAATAAAAGTTACTGAAATGAAAAAAAAACATGTCTATAAATACAAATTATCAATAAAAATAAAAATATTTAAATAAATTTATGTTACGTTTGACAAATTATACCACAGCTTCATTATTTTTTATTAATCAAAATCTGTAAAATACTTCGTTTTTTAATCGATTTTTTCTGAAAATACGAACCGATTGTCTTCATTCACGACTTGTTTTATTCAGTGGAATTTCCGCTATCCAAAAATGTCAATAATTTCTTGGATGGCTAAAACTTCATATTAAAAAAAGCGTGATGTCGTCGATGTCATATACGGAACGAAAAAATTCCGCATGACATCGACATAAAAATTTTAAACTCGACAAAAATGTCCTTGCTTTAGAATCAGAACATAAAATGCAATAAAACTGTAAAAGTTCAAAGTTTTTCGATAAAAATTACGCGAGATAGCATAATATAAATTTTTTGCAAACGTTATAAATTAGACTTAATTACCATTAACTACTGGTCAGCAACTGCAATAAAACTGTAAAAGTTCAAAGTTTTTCGATAAAAATTACGCGAGATAGCATAATTTAAATTTTTTGCAAATGTTATAAATTAGACTTAATTACCATTAACTACTGGTCAGCAGCCGCAGGCAGAAACTGAATAATGTGGACCTCAAAGGCTGAAAGGCACAACTGAGATATTTCTCGTCAGGGAGAGATACGAATATTTATGGCAGCTTGGTGAAAATTTTTTCTCAACAATTTTTGCTACTTCTCAATCTGTTGATTATTGAAAGAATGAATTGAAGCCTGCTATAAGCTGCTCACATTAGTAGAGTGAAAATTATTGACGATGGCCATCTACAGGGTGTTTCAAAAAGATTGTGCCAAAATTTACAGACTTGTAGAGGATAAAATTCTGAGTAAAAAAGTCTAGTCGCGTTTTTTGATTTGAGGTTCCGTTTAGAAGATACAACTCTTTAAAGATAGCCAATCATCATCGAGTACACAAAGCGTCACGATACGTCGCGTTGACAAGATGCGACGCATTACGTCGCTCTCCAATTTATTACTAGGTAGTAAATACGCGAGCGACGCGTCTTGGCAATGCGACGTATCGTCACGCTTTGTGTACTCGATGATGATTGGCTATCTTTAAAGAGATCTAAACGGAGCCTCAAATCGAAAAAATGCAACCGGACATTTTTACTCAGAATTTTATCCTCTACAAGTCTGTAAATTTTGGCACAATCTTTTTGAAAAACACTGTATAATTTATTGTTAACCTTTTGAGTATAATTTATTAACCAATATGTGAAGGGATATTTTCTCCACAAAAACACTCCGATAATGGAGAAATGAATTTTTTTAAAGTATCCATAGACTAAACAAGGAAATTTAACTTTTCATTTTCTTTCCTATCCCTTTGGGGTGAAATTTGCGATTAACTGGATTTGCATAATATTCAATGATTCCTCTATAATAATATTTTCAAATTTCAGCTTTCTAGTTGGTAGGAAAAGTACACAAATTCGAGCGGAAAGACATTCAAACATATATACATGATTATAAGAGTTTTTATATGTAGATTGTTTTTTATTTTTAATAATTACAGTATTACCTACAGATAATGCATTTATTGGCAAATCATTACGTATATCTTTTAGTTCGATCTTAATGACATAAATCGTTCTGTCATACAATTTAATGCATGAAAGTTCAATCAGGACGTATAGTTCGCGATATTCATATCACAGATACATAGAAACAGCAATAAATGAGATTTCAGTACAAAATTCTAATTTTAAATCTCAAGAATCGCGGTTAGTAATAAAATATTTGATCAAGTTTTGCGAAATATCTTTAATCAAATGCAAAGAATTCGAGTAGATAACATACAAAATGCATGAGATTTTCAACAGATCTTTTCGGAAAAGTAATTTCATACAGTACTAGAAATGTAGCAAATAATCTAAATATTAAATTTGCGGGAAAGTTAAAAAGAATTACTTTTTACAAATTAATAAATTGAATTTAATGTCTGGAAGATTAAAAAATTTGCTTTAAAGAAATAAGTTTTCTTCTAAATTTTAGATTATTAAATTTAAATTATTTTGTGAAGAGAAAAAGTATTCAATAATTACATAATTTGAATCCACTTGGGAAGTCTCTTCAGTAGAAGAATTTGAAAGAATTTTAATAGTTTAAGGCATTTATGTAATAAAAAAGTGAAATAAAATAAGAGTTACGGATCTATTATGAGATAGAATATAAGATGTTTTTGTGATAAATATCTAACTTGAAAAAGTAAGTTGAATGCTATGAAATAGAATATTTACTGCTTCTTAGATGCTATTTTCGCTCCTGAATTTATATTAGACAGTTCATGTTATTCTTTTAAATTCCTTAAATTACCATTTAAATAGTTGCTTTTAAATTATAGAAATATCTATTATTTTATTATTTGGTTTATTTTTTACATATACTGAATATTTTTGCAGAAGACATTTCTACATAATATTTTCAACAATATTTGTATAGCATTCAAGAACAAGTTATGTAAAAATATTCTTGATTATTATTCCGATTGTGTGGAAATTTTCAAGCTAACTTCAATAAGATATCAAACATCTATCCAATGTTCCAAATTTTTATCGAAACCGGTATTAACTGTTTATTGATAATGGTCTATCTACTCCCCCTAATTTTGTTTCCGTTGTGGTGAAATTTCTAAAAAAACCATAAAACAAATATATGTAAAATTTTATCAAAATAGAAAAGAAACAATATTAACTGTAGAGCAGGGTTGCAGAGTCGGATAGTAAATGATCCGACTCGGACTCCACCGTTTAAAAAAAACCGACTCCGACTCTTATAAAACAAATATATGTAAAATTTTATCAAAATAGAAAAGAAACAATATTAACTGTAGAGTAGGGTTGCAGAGTCGGATAGTAAATCCGACTCCGACTCCACCGTTTAAAAAAATCCGACTCCGACTCCGACTCCACCTGTCAAATAAAATCTGACTCCGACTCCGACTCCCGATTCCAATTTTCAAAAAAATCCGCTCAGAATAGCTAGTAATCATTTACAGAAAGAATTATTTTATGATAATAATACAGTTATTATTTTCTACTTCATGAACTAAAATATATCAGCCTGGGAATGGAAATTGAAGGTAAGTAGCATTTAGTCTACTATCTTTTTTTATGTATTAAATTAACGGAGAGCTTCAAATATTATTATTCTATTTTAGTAATATTTAATAACTAAACCTAATAGTGATTACTAAAAATGCTGTGTAATTTAATAAATAAAAAATAATATATTATCATCGTACAGAGATTAGCAAAAAACTAAAGGTTTTTACATTGTACACATTTTTATTTCGAAACAATACACAATAAACTAGTATATCCCATCAAAATTCCATTTGATGTTCTACGTATTGTAAATTAATAGATTATTAGCAAAATAAGTTGTAAACATATCTCTGATACTCTTTGCTTCATTCGTGGGTCTCCCAAGTGGCTTCATTTTTTCTTCTCGGACAGAAATAATTACTGTGTCTATTAACTGATGTTATATACCTTCCTAATCGATGATTGTGTTATGCAGAAGACATATACACTTGATAATGTTGTCCACTAGATCAACATCGGTTTCAATACTCTTTGAGAGCAAGCGCCATTTTGCATACAAAATCCCAAAACCACATTCAATTGATTTTCTCGTTCGGGATAATCTCTTGTTGAAGTTTTCTTTATAAAAACCTAGTTGATCCCTAGCATATAGTTTAAGAAGATAAGGTAGTCGATATGCCTCGTCTCCAAGGAAAACATATGGAACTTTCACGTTTGTTTCTGGTAAGAAAGCTTGTTCTGGAATGTCAAAATACTGTTTCTGTAATAGATTATACAAATTAGATGCCAGGAAAGTTCCACCAAAAAACAACAAAATTCCATTTGATGTTCTACGTATTGTAAACGTTATCTTTGTTTTCCATATCCACCAACATCGATAGTTATGAATCGATAATTAGCATCTGCAACGCTCTGTAGAACAATGGAGAAAAATTGTTTGTAATTATAAAACAGAGATCCTGTATTATTTGGACAGCTAATGCGCACATGTTTCCCATCGATTGCTCCGAGACAATTAGGAAAATTCCAGAGCCGATAGAAATCATTTGCAATTTGCAGAAGATCCTGTTTGGTTGGGATATAGGCATATGCAAAGGATGAAGTTTTTCCCATATAACTGAAACTATCTCTCTCACAATATTTCCTACAGACGATGAACCTACTCGGAAACTGAACGCTAATGCCTTGAAAGATGATCCTTTGGCCAAATATCTGAAACCATATACATAATATTAATCACGTAATACAATAACAGTAAATAAGCAAATAAATTCTAACTTGTAAGTTATTTATAAATATCTATAGATATATATAGATTGTACAATCTTATAATTTATTATAATTTATTTTATTTTACTATAATTGAGATTTATTATAATTATGATATTTCCTTCCTAATAGTGAAACATTAGGATTAGTGTATTCAAAAAGCGTTTCTGGGTAATATTTACTATTGCAGATGGAACATTTCCAATGCTTTTACTTTTGTTCTGTCTGTTGAAGGGAACCGCTAAAAATTTATAAAAATTTAGCATAAATTCATGAGATATTAACTTTGAGACCATTAAAATAATAATATGCGGATAGCTCTATTAAAGGTATGAGTAAGTTCTCCCTTGTTATCAGTCTCCCATCTAATAGACCAACTGCTCTGTGATCTGTATTGTTTTACTAATAAATTGTTGTTTTCCTGCTTAAAGTGCTTTGTGGATTTCTTGTGTATGTTTACCTGTTAACAATGTTTCTTTTTCTGTTTTTTATTATTATTATTATTTTAATAGAGAATTAGACTATTGAATTTAATGAATAATTAATAATTTGTTTTATGGAAGAAATAATTACTGTTTATATTTAAATGGGATTATTAAAATTTTATTGAATAGATTTATTTGTGCAATTCCCAATTCAGTTCATCTTAGAATTCATAAGGTATTTCAAAAACGACCAACTTCTTCATCACTTGCATTATCTATGGTATGTTAATTTCATTTTACATTATTGATATTTTAATATTTTTGAAATTTAGTACATAGATAATGTATCAAAATATGTATGTTTTAGATTGATACTGAAAAAGATAAACAGATAGAAATTGATCTTTGGGTTAAAGATGAAGTTGGTAGAAAATTTTCTAACATATCATCATTAGATATTCATTGGAAATTATCAGATTATACTCTTGCAAAACTTGAAAATCACAGAGATGTTATAAATGAAATCAATGGTGCTAATGGATATAATAGGATTTCCAGAAGTAAGGATAATATACTAATTTTTAAATGACTAAAAATGAAAAGATAATTTATTCTTATGTCAAAAATTAAAATGTCTTACTTGTTAGAATGATGTTATTTTATAATGGTTTCTTCATATCTTTTATTTTTGTTTAGATTATCAAATACTTCACCTGACTGGAAAAGAAGGAGCATTAAAAATTACAGCAAATATTAATGGTTATCAAATTAAAACACTTAACCATATAGGTATCAAAGAAGTGAGTAAAAATTAATTCATTAAATAATACTGCATAAACAATTATAAAAAATTCTATAACTAAACATGCAGTTTTATGCAGAAAAATAAAATTGTTTTCCTCAGGAAAAGTTTTTCTTTAACAGCTTTATTTAGCTTTTTTAAACTTTAAAGTTAAATTAAATATATGTGATTTAGATTTAAAAAAGACATCATATTTCATTCAATAGAATAATTAATTAATTATAGATGCCTATATATTTTAATGATACCAATAAAATCTATGATTTTCTGTGGTATACAGATTTTCATACTATATTGCTGAATTTTGTGAAATTTATGTAGTGCCACAGAATTTGTATTTTGCCATAGACTTTTTATTTTATTGTGGAAAATGTTCAATTTTATAACTTTCAAAGAAATTCACAATTATTAAAAGTAATCTTTAATGAAAATAATGCTTTGATAATATTTTCAGTAAATGCTAGATTCTTTTTCCATGAATAGAATGTGTTATTTTAAAAATACTTATATTTACTATTATATTATATTATATTATATTTACTAATACAAGTGTTCTTTGATTTATGACCAACTTGTACTTGTGATGGCAATATCATCAATAAATTCCATTATTAGTTAATGCAATTGATCTGGATTCATTTCTCTGACCAAATGGTTTCATATATAGAAACTATCCTTTTTGTATTTGTTGAGTTTATTAGAATAAAGTATAGCAATACTCTGCATAGTCCGGTTTCAAATAGTCTGGATTGTAATTGTTAATAAAAAATTTTTATTTTTTAGAATAAATCCTTCAAAGTCACTAATTCTAACAATACCAGTAATAATAATTATAACCTAAACCTAATGGTTCAGGTTATAATTAAATCCAGAGTTCGGCCTGAGCTCAGGTCTTTCACTATGTTCTAAACTAAATATAATTAAATCAAGACAGCCTAACAACAGTTAACGTTTAACCGGTAAAACAAATAACCAGAAGTAACAAACAAGTGTTAGATCTAAACCGACAACAAAATGATATTTAGACTTACATACTATAAACTGAATAAATTCTCAAACAAGTTAGATTAACAAAAAATATAAATTTATTAGACTCCAGAATACTTACAAAAGTGTAAACAAAGCTTTAAATATTAATAAAACAGATTCAAATAACCAACAAAACTTATTTAATCGAAATTCAAATATCCATAATTCAATTATTCACAAGAAATAAACCTTAAATACTACTAAACTTCTAATACCTCCATCATTGATACAAACTTCAAGCAATTGTAGATCTTTACAAAAATTCAAATGTCACTCAGCCAGTTTCACTTTAGAACCAACACCTGCCTGTGTTGTTGATTGCTTCTGTTTTTATACCGAGTAACTTACAATCCCACATTTCGCTCATTTGCATAAGCAATACTGCATCATTTTCATGCTCATTTGCATAAGCAATATTGTTACGCATTCGCGTAACAATATCAAATTTATTAGCTTACAGAGTAATCAATTCATGTCATCCTCTTTACAATTTAATTATATACCGAACAAAACATCGATATGGGATCATTCTTATATTTTCATATCGGATCAGTGGTAAAACTTATTCAGATTAGATGATGTCACTAGCTGGGAAAGCTCTTTTGGAGGACAGGTTCCGATTCCGTAACACGTGATTGTTAATGATCATGTCATCCTCTTTACAATTTAATTATATACCGAACAAAACATCGATATGGGATCATTCTTATATTTTCATATCGGATCAGTGGTAAAACTTATTCAGATTAGATGATGTCACTAGCTGGGAAAGCTCTTTCGGAGGACAGGTTCCGATTCCGTAACACGTGATTGCTAATGAAGACGGCGGAGAATGTGGAAGTAAGTTAACTCTTAAACTAAAATATAATACATTAGATAATAATGAAAATAACGATAAATAATAAAAGAGCATAATAAAATAAAACAGAACATGTCAGAATTAACCTCTTCACAATACGAAATGTAAGTGTGCTTGCTACTTATTACCTATATATGACTCGAATAGACACTATTTGATGAGTTGAAACAAGCAGGCAGCTGTTCCTGTTCCAAATTTATCTTAACAACGTTTGTTATAGTGCCTGCCTCTCGAGTGCTTATGTGAATTACTCGATTATTTGCATAATTTTTAAATTATAATTCCACATTTGATAATTTTGTGACTTAAATGTTTTATTAACAATCATGAGTGCTAAAAGAAAATGTGAGTCTGGTTCAACAGCAAATTGTAACTGTGTGTATCTTGCCTAATTCAGGTCTGCTTTGAACTTCTGAAATCAAAAGTTCTATTAATGCTGCTGGAATCCACAAACTTAATAATGAATTCCAGCACCTTTTGTCACTCAAAATCAAACTCGTTTGAATTCTTATCAATTATTCAAGCACTTAGCGATTGGTTGCAATCACTTTACATCAGTCTGACCAATTCAACAAAAACTTGTATATGTGAGATTGACTTTCGTTGCCAGCTACAAAAATCTCACTCTGTCACTTACCAGCCTGGCTGTTCCCTTATGCAGAGTGCCGCTCTGCATGTGGAATGGCGCTAAACAGCTAACTCGGAAAAAGCAAATGCGTTCACTTGTCGGGAGACCCCTCTATCTATTTGTCTTTGTGAGCTCAGACCCACTTTCTGTCCCCTTCTACTGTCTATTATATATCTTTCCGATCTTCGGATCCACTTTCTGTCCCCTTCTGTCTATTATAAATCTTTATAAAAGATTTTAATGTTTAATGCATATGAAATAATTATTAATGTAAGAATTTACAATTTAAAAAAACATATGAGCAAATTGAAAATTTCTTGGAATTAATTATAATTTTTCCCATAGATTACGTACCTTGAACAGTTTGGTTTCAATTATTCCAGTAAAAAAGAGGAACCAATTAACTGGACTATGCAAGGTATTGCTGTAGTGCAGGGGTGGGCAAAAGCCGGCCCACAAAGGCCTCTTATATGGCCTGCCACATAAACTAGAACACACAACAGTTTCAAGGCCTACATTTGTAAAAATTATAAATATTAATATATATTCATATTCCTATTATTCTTTCACAGGTTTATTAAAATAATTGCAAAAATTTGGTTAATTTTAAATTTCATAGTTATTGAATGATGGCAATTTGTAGATGACAAAAAAAACTAGATCAGTATTTATGATGGAAGAATGATACAGTCAATTAGTGTGGGAAATAACTGAATGTAAACAAAAATCAGATGATTTAATAATCTAGCTTATACAAATTATTATTATAATCTGTTATCATTAATTTTTGTATTATTTGTGTATGTGAATAAAAGAAATTATTAATTTATGGCAAATAATTTATTTACAAATTTACATAAATAAAAAAATGTACAAAGAAAAATAAAATGTAGTCCATCTTGATGGGCATAATTTTAATATGAAGGTTTTTATTCAAAATACAAAGCAAAAGAAAAAAAAATGCTATCTGTTGAGACCAAGAGAAAAATATTTATAATTAATTTTAAGACAATCACTATCAACACATCCTTGGTGTCCACTGACAATGTACAAGCACTATGCATCATTGTGCCAAGGTCAGTATGTTAATGAATGCAGTATTAATGTCTTTTGAAACAATAACAATATAAAACAGGGGTAGGCAAACTTTTGGGAGAAAGGGCCATATTGTATCAATGAAATGGGGCCTAGGGCCGAACCCAGAATGCGGCCCTAGGCCCCATTTCATTGATATGATCCTTCACAATCTGGCTCCCCTTCACAGATATGGGTGTAGCCCGTGTTTGGAAATGATCCTGCCCTTTAATAATCTATCTGATTTGAAAGGGGCGTAAAACAAACCTTCCAAAATCCCGCCTTCACCTAATAACTGTCTGAGGTGATAAAATTATATAGCCAAAAATAGAAAGATCCTAAACTTTTTCTAAAGGGTGCATTTGTTGACTAAAATATCAAAAAAAGGGTGACAAGTTAAAAGTAAGCCAATTTTTTTAATAGACTTTCATTGGCTGTTATATGAATCATGGATTTGAATAATGCTGGCAGTCCAGAAAAAGTGAAATGCTGTTTTCAGAGAAGTTCAGCAGGGTTGAAATTCTTATAATTAAATTATATATTAAAATAATAATTTAATCATTTTAAATTTGAAACAACAATTAAAAACATACCTGTTTAGGAAATTGCACAAATATCAAATATAAACACTGTGAAATTACGAAAGGTATTGAGTAGGGTTTGTCGGTTTTTATTAACCGGATTCAAAAACCGGTTTTTTTAATAAATTTGTAAAATTCGAAAACCGATTTTTAAATTTAAAAAAACCGGTTTTAGATACTAAAATTAATATGTAAAAATTAATTAATTATTTAATTAAAAACATTAATATTTTGACTTGAAATTGTTTTAATAAATATAATTGCAATAAACTTTTGATATATTTGCAAAATCCACAAAAAATTTCAACAAATAAATCTAGTGTATTTCCACTAGCTTCAAAATTCATTATTATTAAGTTATCTGGTAAAATAGAAGAAATTGCATAAATATTAAATACAAACACCGTGAAATTACGAAAGGTATTGAGTTGATAATCGACAAAACGATTTTACTTGATTTTCAATGATTTTGCAACCGATTCTTTGGAAATATGACACTGTAATGACATCTAGTAATGATGATCACTGTAATGATATCATCTACAGTTTACCATATGAATTATTATTTATTACTTTTGTAGAAATTACATAAACTATATTGCTGAGATATGGAACAGATTTGATATTTTTTTTCTATTTATTTTATTTATTGATAAAATTTTTGGCATTATGGCTATTAGCTATAGGGACCGCATTAAGTAGCTCCAAGGGCCGCAAGCCGCAGTTTGCCCACCCGATATAAAAAAACTTTGCTAATGTAAAAAAAAGATAAAAAAAATTTGTTTGATATAATATTTTATTCTGTTTTTGATAAATTTATGAAAATAATTTATTTAATTCTTTAATTAATAATGTAAAATGTTTTTCCAATTGCTAATTACCAAAAATAATTTATATAATTACATATTACTATTGAATAGAAAAATATTTTGATTCTGAAAAGATAATGCATGAATAAATATTATAGATTGTGTATATATCTATATATATATCAATCTGAAATGCCTGAGAGCGTATGTACAGTTATAACTCGAGAACGGATGAAAGGATTTTTATGAAACAACTTTTGTTTGTTAGGGAATTTACGCAGGATGGTTTTAAAGACAGGTATTGATTGATTTTATATATTGCATTTAAATGAAACCTATTGATATTCATTTTTTGACAATATATTTCCATTAGCTTCAAAATTCATTATTATTAAGTTATCTGGAAAAATATTGTCTAGATTATATCCAAAGGTATTGATCTTTAACCCAATGATAAATATATCGGAGACAGAGAAACTCTAATAGAAGCCATGGAAAAATCAATTCAAAAAAAATTCTTGAGGAACCTCAAGAAATGATACCAAATCCGAAGACACTGAAGGCCGAATATTCAGTATTTGAGACAACCAATAAATAAACAAAGAATTTACATTTATTATCTGATACCTTAAAAACGATAAAACCAAGTTCAGTAGCCAGTCAGAGAGTTTGATACCTTAAAAACGATAAAACCAAGTTCAGTATCCAGTGAGAGAATTTTATGTTTCAGGAAATTTTTATCTAGAATAAGAATAAGATTAAGTATTCATTCAGTGAACATTTTGTGTTTTTTGAAATCATATTTTCTGAAGAAAATTACTAAATGAAATAAAAATTTATAATTTATATTTTGTTCGGATTATAATTAGTTTTGTTTTTTTATTTGGAAGATTGACGTGTTTTATTTTGTTGTATTTTTGTAGTTACATAAATATATAAATAAACTGAAAAATTTTAAAATAGAAATAAATGTTTTTTACTATTTTAATTATATTCTGTTTTGTTTTGTTTTTTTTTTTGGCGAAAATTCGAAAACCGGTTAAAACCGGTTTTTCCGAAATACTGGAATTCGAAAACCGGTTTTTTCAAAAGTCGGTTTTTGTATAAACCCTATTATTGAGTTGATAAATCGACAAAACGATTTTATTTGATCTGAATGTATTTTGCAATCGATTTCTTACGCAATGATCTTTATTCTGGTTAACGGGCTTATCAAATCTATTTTTGTAAGAAATATGCATTTTAAAATCTTTGGAAATATGACACTAATGGCATCTACAGTTTGCCATATGAATTATTATTTATTACTTTTCTAGAAATTAAATAAACTATATTGCTGAGATATGGAACAGATTTGATATTTTTTTTCGATTTATTTATTTATTGATAAAATTTTTGGCATTATGACTATTAACTACGGGGGCCGCATTAAGTAGCACCGAGGGCCGCGGTTTGCCCATCCCTGGTATACAGTAATATGAAATATCCGAAAATCCTTACATAAAAATTTGAATAAACAGAATTAGGTATTAAAAAATTAAAATTTGGATTTTAAGTATTTAGAAAACATTAAATGGAGATTTTGATTCTGGATGTATTTTGCAACCGATTTCTTACGCAATGATCTTTATTCTGGTTAACGTTAAACCCGTTAACCAGAATAAAGATCATTGCGTAAGAAATCGGTTGCAAAAAAATATTTAATCAAAAATCGGTTGCAAAATATTTAATCAAATTTATTTTTGTAAGAAATATTTAATCAGAAATCGGTTATAAAATATTTAATCAAATCTATATTTAATCAGAAATCGGTTGCAAAATATTTAATCAAATCTATTTTTGTAAGAAATATGCATTTTAAAATCTTTGAAAATATGACACTAATGATATCTACAGTTTGCCATATGAATTATTATTTATTACTTTTCTACAAATTAAATAAACTATATTGCTGAGATATGGAACAGATTTGATATTTTTTTTCTATTTATTTATTTATTGATAAAATTTTTGGCATTATGATTATTAACTACGGGGGCCGCATTAAGTAGCACCGAGGGCCGCGGTTTGCCCTCCCCTGGAAATATCCGAAAATCCTATATGAAATATCCGAAAATCCTTACACAAAAATTTGAATAAACAGAATTAGGTATTAAAATTTGGATTTTAAGTATTTAGAAAACATTAAATGGAGAACGATTGCTGCAAGAGACTTAATTCCACCTTTAGTTGATTGATTAAAAGATCTGCTGTATTTAAAGAAAGGATTTAGTCCTCCTCTTTAATGTTATCAAGAGGTACGACAGTGAATGCAAACAAACTGCTGCTTCTTATTACAAGAGTCATTACACCACCGATATTCTACAAGTTATAACTATCGTTGACATTTAATATTATTAATCTAAGATTATTTTTATTTCTTATCTTGATGTGTAAGAGTGCTAGCCACTAGGCCTATGAATTAGACTATAGGACTATTTTTTAATTATTAATCAGAATCCTATGCCTAAGTTTCAGTTTGGCTTAGACCACAACACTTTCCATAAAATAGACTAAATGTGGCTCCAAAAGGCAAAAATTTATCACTTATTTGTTAGAGTTGAGACTCATAAATTAACTAAAAACACTATAGGGGCCTTTTCATAAATTTAGATAATTGATATTATTCATAATTTACTATCATTAGCCTTAAATAGTTAGAAATGCTATATATATCACTAGCTCTAGGTAAATAGAGCTAGTGATTGACTTAAGGAGTCGGGAGTCGTTTGTTTTTTTCCGACTCCGACTCCCGACTCCGGGCAGTTTTAAAATCCGACTCCGACTCCACCCAAAAACTTCCGACTCCCGACTCCGACTCCGCAACGCTGTTGTAGAGATATCTTTGAATTATTCATAACTTACTATCATTAGCCTTAAATAGTTAGAAATGATATATATAGCTCTAGGTATGTAGGGACTTAAGGAGTCGGGAGTCAGTTGTTTTTTTCCGACTCCGACTCCACCCAAAAACCTCCGACTCCCCGACTCCCGACTCCGACTCCGCAACGCTGCTGTAGAGATATCTTTGAAGATTGGCCATAAAAGATGATAACGATGATTTTTGATGAATGTTTTGTTGTTTTCAAACTACATTACTTTTTTATTAATTAGATCTAGCTCGTCAGATTTGATATTATGTACTTTCTTGTATATAAATATCATTAATCTCAGATTAATAATATTAAATGTCAACGATAGTTATAACTGGTAGAATATCGATGGTGTAATGACTTTTTTTTATTTGCAATCATTTTCATTAGTTTGAATAAATTAGAAAATTAGCCAAAAAAATTCTTATTTTTAAACAAAAAAAATGTTTTTTTTTTATTTGCTTATTTAAAATTTAGAATATTTATAATTTATAATTTAAGCGATATTATTTAATAATTTTATTAATTTTACTCATTAAAGTTGAAGTATAATTAAATCTCAATGAGAATGTATATGTTATATATCTATATAATCTATATTTACGCAAAAAACATTCTCAATAAACATGCAAACTATCCAAGATTGCAAATTTTACTGGAAGCAGTAAGTTATATTACATAAGAAATGAAATTTATTCAAGTAACTTTCAACTTACAGAAGCAATCGACTTGATACAAGAAAGTCATATATTCAGTGCTTCAAGCAAAAAAAAAAAATTGCTATATTTGAGTATTGATTAGAATTAATGCATATGTTTCTTGTTTAAAAACCCTCCCTTTTGACTACTTAATGCAATTTATAATCGACATGTATCAGCGAAATATTTGAATTTGCTTTTTCAGCAATATTATAATACATTAATTGCAAAATCTGATTACAAAAAAAGAAGAAGAAGAAGCTCTGCATCTATTATTCCAGAATTTATTTTTTTATAAATGAACTGGAGTGTGACAATTTTATGTTTTAAATTAAAAAAAAAAAAATGGTGGAAGTAAACGTATTTTATGTCTTTAGTTAAAATTTAACGTTTTTAATCATTTTTAAAACATACAAAATAGATATTGAATAGCTTGAAGCGGTTTATCTCTTTACCCTGAAGGAAGACATGCAAGTAGGAAAATGTTATGGGGGAAAAAAACAGATTAAAGTATAAAAATTCAGTTGAGCAATTCAATTTTTGAGAAAATTAATGATTAATTTTGTATATTTCACGATTTTTGTATCCGTTTCGATATTATTAGTCAATCACAACAGCATAAATTGGCTGAGCTTTATAGTCTCGAATTTTGTTTTTAATGTCTAATCGAATAAATTTAAAAGAAAGTTTTCAATTTTTTTATTAATAAAAATATGCTAATGTAGCAACAATCACGATTTTTAACTTTAAAAAACGATCGTAAACATAAAATATTCAAACTAGTTAATTCCGGATACACATTAGACATATCGACTTTTTCAATGAGCATTCACATCGATTTAAAAATTGCATGCAACAAGATGCATATGCATTTAAACAAATCACATTTTGAAAATGATAATTACGCTATAATTAAATCAAATTTTCAAAACTTTCCATCAAAAATAGGAAATTTATAATAAATAATTAAACTATCATCTTAGCCAAGATTTAGTAACGTAATCTTGTATTATTGCATCAACTAGACTTTAATGAGTTGTTATTAAATATTATGCAATATAATCTTAGAAATAAATTCTTAAATATAAAGCACAATATGTTGCAGCAATATATATATATATAATTTATAAATGCATCTCACACTACAACATAAATCAATATGTTAAATAATCTAAGCAAATAAATATCTAATCAAAGCTGAACACAATTTATCTTCGTAATTAGCGATTACCAAATTAGAACACATCGATTTAAAAATTGCATGCAACAAGATGCATATGCATTTAAACAAATCACATTTTGAAAATGATAATTACGCTATAATTAAATCAAATTTTCAAAACTTTCCATCCACATCGATTTAAAAATTGCATGCAACAAGATGCATATGCATTTAAACAAATCACATTTTAAAATGATAATTACGCTATAATTAAATCAAAAATTCAAAACTTTCGATCAAAAAAATAGGATATTATAATAATAATAATAAATGTAATTCTGAAATTTTGGGGCAAGAAAATTTAAAAAATATTTTTATTCCATAATTCACTAATTTCAACCCTTTTTTCAAAAATCTTTTGGTCCACTCAAAACAGTTTATTTTCTAAATCCAGTAGTCAACAGGCTGTTGACAGGAAGTTGTTCCTATTGGAAATCTTGGAATTTTGTGCTAAATTTTTTTGTTTTTGGATTTCATATAGAAAATTGAAAAAACTAGTTTAAGGTCATCCATCCAATCAATTTAATCCCAAAATTTTCTTATATCCAATTTAAAATATTAATATATTAGAAAATTTTTAATATAATTAAGAATTCTTTAGCTCAAATTGCTTGGAAATAATAATGCATTTTATAATATGTAATTCAGGGTAATTTTTTATATTTTGATTTCAATAAATTTTATCAGAAGTTAAAATATGTTTCAATTATTATGAAACTAAAGATTGGCAATAAATGCAGTATCATTGAATTGTAAAATTTTTATTTATTTAAAATAATCATATTGCACGAATTCAGAAGGTTATTAAATAATTCTTACTTTTATTTATATTTTATTTCTATTATTATTATTATTATTTTAATGATTTTTTATATCTTTGTTTTAAGAAATATTATTAACAATACCCAGTCATAGCCAAAAATTCCTAATAAAATAAAATTAAAAATAGATAATGTCAGTTAATTTTGATACATATAAGTCTATTGATGCTTATAAAGCATTAAGTTATAAATGCTGGATTCTAAAAAAAATATGGGTAAGATATTTTCAGATATCAAGGAAGATTATATTTTTTAGAAAAGAAGAGTGCTTCACACAGGTCATTTTGATATACAGGGTGATTCAAATTAAAGTGTCCCTGTTTGGAACAATCTGGAGAGAGAATCTGTGGACGTAACATCTCCAAATTTGGAGGCTACACATTTCAGATCGTGGGAAAATGAACAATGCAATAAAAATTGTACTTCCAAAAATGGCCAATAGGAATAAATGTGGTGCTGCGACCTGTAATGGAGACCAAAATTTCCATAATATGCATGTGAAAGGGTCTCATATTAGGTATGAAAATATGTGCGAACCTTGGCAGAGCATTATTTGATGAACATGATGATTCTTTCGCTGCTAAGACATGCGGTGCTCTTAAAATTGTTTTATCAATATGATGAAAGCACTGGTAAAGTATTTTGCTTGTATAGAAGAGAGAAATCATTGCATACAAATCTCATATGTAATGATTGCAACAAATGATTCATCAGTTCAAGGAGACAGGAAGCTTTGCAGTTTGAGCTAGGTAAGGACAAAAACAACAGGAACATGCAGTGCTTGCACCATAGCAAGGCAGTTGGATTTACTGTACACAACAATATGGAGGTATTTGTGGAAAGCATTGGAAGCACATCTGTATAAGATCCACCACTTACAACAGTTAAAACCTGGCAATAATGATGTTCGTGAAGCATTCACTTTGACGTTCTTGGCACGCATGCAGAACCAGAATTAGCTGTGGAACATCCATGGAGTGATGAGACTCAATTTCACATGTGCGGAACAGTGAATACACAAAACTGCATCTGGGCAACTGATAATCCTAGGAGACAGCTTCTAGAAGTCTTTGTTTGCTGTTATGACAGTCACATGTGTTTATTGATGCTGTTAGCCATACCTCTGTGTGATCAAGAGTTTGTGTATGAAGTGAATTAATAAATTCAGATGCTTACACTTTGTAAGCTATTGTTTATTGGTAGTGTCATGCTTTATATTTATTATCTGAAAATGATCACAGCATCACATTTTTGCCTGTTGACCATTTTTGGAATTACCGGTACAAGTTTTATTGCACCGATCATTTTCTGATGTTCTGAAATGCATACTCTCCAAATTTGGAGATGTTATGTCTATAGGTTCTCTCTAGACCGTTCCAAACAGAGATACTTTAATTTGAATCAGCCTGTATTTAAGACTAAATGATGATTATTATTATTATTATTATTATTATAATTTCTTCAAAAATTCGGATGACTCAATCATTATATCAACAAAGAACCAATTTAGAAAAATTCATTAGAAGTAGGGATTTTTTTACTTCTTGATTCCGATATTGAGTCTGTTTGAAATTGGGATCAAAAATAATAAATCAAGGTTTTCTTCTGTTGGTATTTTTTCTAAAAAATACATCAAAAATATCTTCCAATTTCTGAAAATATTTTTATATAGGACTTCATTAGTGAACAATTATAATAAAATATTTTTTAATTGTGAAATTGTGAATAGCTTATATCTGTTGCCATAATTATGTAAAAAATGTGTATATGCATTCAAATTAATTATTTCAATGCCCTAATAAATATTTTCAAATTTTAAGCATATTTTTCATTATTTTATTAAAATACAGCTTAATGCTGTACTTGACTATTTTTTTTATAAAATTTAATGTGAAATATAAAATTTTATATTTAAATGTGTATATTGGTGAAAAATGTTTATGAAAAGTTTTTCATATTTATTGAAAAATTAAATTATAAATTATTACTGTATATTAAAATTTATTCATGAAATTTTATATATATAAATCATAGCCAAGTTATAGTTTATATAATCTTATTTAATAAGTTTAGACTTTTTTATTAAAACTTCAAATTATATCCTTTTATATCTTTTCTCTACATTTCATTTCATTCTGCTTTATAGCTACTTAAAAGCAAAGTTTTGAGTTAATATTATGCAACCCTGTTACTCTCATCATAGGAATACTCTGAAGAATTCCGTGACATCATAGGAAAAAGCAAGAAAGGTGCATTTACTGACAGTGGAATCATGCTAGTTAATCAGCAGAAAATCAATGAGGATATTCCTGTAATAATAATTGTTTATTTTACAGGCCTTCTAACTGCTTTTTATCCTGTTTTATAATTTTCATTTCAAATATTTCCTAATATTTAGTACAGATATTTGGCATTAAACAATGACTTTTTACATTAAAATTTATACTGATATTTAAATTTTTAAAGTTTAATTGAATTTCGAAATTAATTTTTTTATTTTTATATTTTTACATATAAAATATTATAATGAAATATAATTCATTGCTGATTAATAAATAAAGTCATTGTCAAATTCTGCTTCCTATTTGAACTAACTCCTTTAAGCATTCCTTAAATTTAATAAAATATTTTCATATTAATGTTTACAACAGTTATTTATGTTTGCATCATAACATCCTCTCTTACCTTATAATTTTCCCTCAGTTATTCTAAGATGGAATTATGAATCTATTCCTGAAAATAAAAATATGGTTGTGGCTAATCAAGAATTGATTTCTATTAATGAGAATTAACAAAATTGGTGTTATTACATTTCTTTTCTAGTATATGTTTTTAATATAATAAATTGAAATAATTATTTTATTTAAAATTATAGTAAAATCATATTTATTTTGATATAAGGAGAATTTTTTTTGAAAAATAAATTATACTTAACAATACATATTGTCATACAATTACAATTATCAAACAACAGCATAACTTCAACTAATGGGCATCCCATGACCAACTCAGGAATTGCATCCTTTCAGAAATTTTATGTAAAAGAATACTCTAGATTTATGAGTTCTATGAAGATGCAAGTATTAGTTTCTGTTTCTAGTATAGTTTCACATACGTGATTTTTTCAACAAAATTAATTTTATATAATATAAATCCTTTAGTTACCTTTTAATGGTTATATTTTTTTAATAACTGAAAATGTTTTCTTAAATTATGATATTTAGTAAACTTTATATTCTAATTATTTTTCTTTAAATTTATAGAAAATTATTATTTTCTACTTCATGAACTAAAATATAACTGTATTATTATCATAAAATAATTCTTTCTGTAAATGATTACTAGCTATTCTGAGTTCAAAAAGTATAATTTGTTCTGATATACATAAAAAATTTAATTTGTTTTTTAATATGCTTAATTTTTTGCTTATTATTAACATAAAAGTTTAGGCAAATCAATTCTAAAGGATGGTTCCAAAAAGACAAATGCTAAAGACTGAAATCAAAATCCAGGTATATTGCTATATGCTTAGGCAAACTGAAACTTATGATCTAACTAAAAGAATACATTAAAATCAGGCCATTCATGATATGCATGAGGTCATTCTAGTCTGTCTAATAGTAGTTAAACTTTTTAGAAAAGTTTCTATAAATTGTAAAATTTTTAGAAATTAAGACATTAAAATATTATAATTTATTCTGGTAAAATTAGTATAAATTATATATGTAATCATAAGCTGTTAGCAGCTAAGACATGTCAAACTAAATTATAATGCAATAATTCAAAAATTAATATGCAAAGGAATGTATTTGTTAGAAACATTAATTTAAAGTGGTTTTTCAATCAACATAATAAATTAAATTAAAAATTCACAGCACTTCTAGCAGTAAAGTATCAAACTAAATTTATTAGTTAAAATACACGCAAACGTTTTCGATGTGCTTCACATCCTCTTCAGGCACATCGAAAACGTTTGCGTGTATTTTAACTAATAAATTTAGTTTAATACTTTACTACTAGAAGTGCTGTGAATTTTTAATTTAGTTTGTTAGGGTTTTAGCAGTATAATAGTAAAAGTTAACATAATAAACTGGTAACAAAGAGTAATATTAAGTTTATGAAATAGAATATTGAAATATTATTATTTTAGAATTGTATATATGGTATGTTGAACTGAAACTTGTTTGTAGAACAGATTTTCAGTTGAACAACCATATATTGATAAAAAACTATATATGATTTGTAATATATATAAAATATTTTTTATAGAAACATATACAAATAAGTTTCCAATAAATCTTTAAATTGCAATCATCATTTAAGGTATGTCTGTGTTTGAAAAATTGACTAACATCATGTGCTATATTTATTTGCATAATTTTTTTTTTCCTTGTTATTTCTGATACCTGAATTCTGAAGTATGAAGGGAAAAATTATGTAAATTTTATTATATACCTAAAATAAAATTAGTATATTAGCCCAAATATAAGGAAGAGTTTTTAAAATCCACATAAAAGATTTGGAGATTTTTTACTGTAGATTTATATACAGATTTCTGAAACAAAAAAAAGTATTAAAAGACCAAAATCTTTGATGAAAGTTCTGCCATTTTATAGAAGGTGCTAACTCATTAAGTATTATATAAATTTATGACAAATTTTCTATATTATTTGATTTTTTCACATATTTTAAAATATAATTTTTAAATTCTGATTGTCATATATAAAAATACTTTTACAGTTTATACAGTTCTCACAGAAACATACTTTATTTTTTGAAATGACAATAGGATTCAGTTCAAATCCAAGGTCATAAGTCAGAAGATAGGAAGTTGGAAATATCTTTGATGGTGGGAAATCCATAAATCTATCTTTATTAGAATATTAAACATTATAATTTACTAGATCATTACACTGCTCTATCCTAATTATATATGTATTACACAAGCTCTTTGAGCAGGGAAAAACTCATCATCATCAAACTAAACTCCTTTATTAAAGCACTTTCGGCTCTACCAAGCCCTCATCATATAACATTACAAACTAATAACTTGCAATAAACATCAAATCACAGTTATTTATTTGAATATGCATTTAAAATTCAAAAAGTTCCTTCAGCGTTCACTATTCTCTGTTAAAGAAGAATGACTTACAGAGAATAGTGAACGCTGAAGGAACTTTTTGAATTTTAAATGTATATTCAAATAAATAACTGTGATTTGATGTTTATTGCAAGTTATTAGTTTGTAATGTTATATGATGAGGGCTTGGTAGAGCCGAAAGTGCTTTAATAAAGGAGTTTAGTTTGATGATGATGTTTTTTTCCCTGCTCAAAGAGCTTGTGTAATACATATCTAAATATTATTGTTATAAATTTAACAAAAACAAAATTACAGAAATCAGATACAAAAATAAAAATTTTGATGTATCAGCCAATTTTCCCTTGATATATGCATATGAATTATATTCACCAATCACATCATCATTATAAGTTCAGAAGTAACTGCAAATTATTGATTTGCATAATAATTGATGAATTAAATTTAACTATTTTAGTTCTAACTAATTATATTGAATGCTTATTTTACTAAACATTTTTTCAAATTTATTGTTATTAAAGATACAGATCTCCTTGCATTTAAATAAATATGATGATAACCTATTGAGTCCAAAATTTTTAGTCATATAGTACAATATTCAGTTTTTAATAAAATGAATGAAAATATTTTTAACTAAAATAAAATATTTTAGTTAAAAATACTATCACAAAAAATTCATGATTATCAATTTTTCCTAATAGAAGAGTTAAAATTATATTTAAGGAATTATAAACAATTTTGTTATTGAATAAGTGATCGTGAAAAACAGTTTAGCAAATTTGATCATAATTACTAATATTAACTACTAGTGAATAAAATTTAGCATTATTTTTTATAATTTCATGCTTACAATAAAATGACACTTAATATATTTTTGCAAACCCTAGAAATATTTCAATATATAAAGAATTGTTTGTCAAGTTAATTACAGAAATTAAAGAAGATTGTAATAAAATTATTTATATGAAAATATTTATTGTTGAAGAATATTAATAAAAATTTTTTGGACTAAATAAGGTTAAAATGAAAGACAATCATTAATTTTGCTACAAATATAACTTTAATATCAAACAGTAATTATTCAGTATTTATTGATATTATTATGTTAATAATATTGCTTATGAATGAAAGCCATTTTATGTACTGGTCATTTTTAAATTCAATGTTATAGGAATATATTCCAGAATTACAAAATTCTTCCAAAAAAGAAAAGAAAGATTCTGATTCAGACATCATCAGAAATAACAAAGATAAAATAAAAACTTCTGGAAAAAATTATTCTGTAAACTCGTAAGTATAAACTTTTTTCATTATGCTTAAGAAAATTGATAAAAATATCTCTCTCTTCCATGTCCTAAGTATTCATTGTAATGAAAAAGCATAATAAAGTAAAAATATTAAATATATGCAGTATGGAATATTTATTTTTTTGATACTTCTTCAATAAGTACATAGTAAGTCTAGAATTTACAATGGATTTATACTTACAACTGCAATTATTTATACCAGGGGTGGCCAACCTTTTATACCTCGTGCATCAATTTTTTCATTTTTTAGTTAAGATGTGCCATACAAACTTATATCTCTTTTCAGCTCTTTTAAAATATTATAATATGGATATATTTAACAGTTACATTTATATGAATAGATATAGGTTAGATATCTGTAACAGCACACCACCACGTGGTCATTAAGCTTAATCAAAGTTTAACTTAAGCATATTACGGCTTGTTAAATAAAATTGGCAAGTGATATAAAGTAAAGTAATAAAACTTTATTTGGTACACGACTGGACAGATACATCTAACACACATGGGCATACAGAGAAGTGAGGAGACAAGACATGTGGAAACGTTTAAGTGTTGCCAGAGTACACATATAAATAAAGGTACAAAAATTAGCCAAAAAATATATATATAAAAAATATAATAAGTAGTTGGGAAGCGTCCTTCCAACATGGCTAAATAAGGTAATGTAAGCTATAATCAGTAGAAAATTACAGGAAGATTAAAAAAACCTTTTAATATGAAATCTAAAGTTCAATAGTTTAATGAAATAATATATAGCATAGTGCTTGATGTGCTATAATCAGTAGAAAATTACAGGAAGATTAAAAAAACCTTTTAATATGAAATCTAAAATTCAGTAGTTTAATGAAATAATATATAGCATAGTTCTTGATAATCTGTTATTAATTTAGTAAGTAAGCAGTCTTATTGGGGCCACGTCCAACAATCACGTGGCCATTATGATCCAATGAGACTGTTCAGTTACCAAAATCATGATCATAGTAATCCAATGATATTGGTCAATTAACATGTCACGTGGTCACTGAAACCCAATGAGTTTTACTCAAATAGCATTAATATTCCATCTTGGATTTTATATCAAGTAATTTACGCCAATTACAATATAAAATCAATTTCTAATAATCAATAACTCTTAATCTTTCTGCGTAAATCCCCTAACAAACGAAAGTTGTTTCATAAAAATCCATTCAGCCGTTATTGCATTGTAAGTGAACACGTGGACGCAAGCAATTTCAGATTTATAATATATATAGATAAATTGTATAAGAAATTTTTAAAAATATTTCTCTGGGGTTCAGTGCGCCACTTCTAATCATTTAATGCACCACTTTTGGCACAAGCACCACAAGTTGGCCACCCCTGATTTATAGATTTATACAGTTTTTGTACTCCAGATTCACTCTTTTGCAAATCAACTTCGTCTTTTTTCAAATCAAATGTTTCCACAAAACTGTTTTCTTAACCTTTCATAATAAAAATAAAATCATATGTAATTTTATTGTTAAGAAATTCAAACTTTTATTGTTTGTAATATAAAGATATACATGAAATACTTTAAAACCTGTCAGTGCATGGGCCTATGAGACCCATGCATTATTTTCTCCCCATGCACTGCCTGATTTCTTTTCTTCTATTATTTCTTTGGCTTTGTTTATATTTTAATATCTCTACACTTAATTTAACATTTTTTTTATCACCATATTTTTTTGTCAATTAACATACCATCATTATTGTTGAACTGATTTATAATGCATTTCACAACATTTTTATTAATACAAGGTAGAACCTGTATAAGATGACCACCTCCCGTTCCAATCAAAACTGGTCATTTATACAGGTGGTCGGCTTATACAGGTTAAATATAATACTGCATGTTTAAATGAAACAAAATGATTACTTTAGTAAAATCGAAACGTATGTTTTTGTTACAATTTATAACACAGTTTATCATTTATTCAAAAACACAACATTTTTAATTAGTATGGAAAAACTATCAATAGTGCTTTGTCTCATTTCACTTTTATTTTTTATAATTCCTATGGCAAAGCAATGTTTTATGTCATTTTTGAGACAACAATTTTTCATTATTTTCTATTCTTGATGCCAGTTTAATTCTTCAACATGTTTCTTGCAGGGTGTCATTCACTTATATTTGCGACTTCTGTTGTTCCTCCGTTCAGTCAGAATTTCTTTTTGAGACAATATTTTGTGGATCTGTATTTCCCCATGTTAAATTTTTCTGCTATTGCTCATTCAGAAAGACCTTTCTTACTGTTTTCAATCATTTTTATTCGCTGTTCTAAATTTGAGGCATTAACTTTCCATTTAGTCTATGGTTTAGCCATGTTCAACGTTCAAGGTGCAGTAATAGCATCACATGTGATTTGATTTACATTTGATGTACATTTGATTAATACGCTTGCATAGAACACAAACATCCAGATCCGGTGGCTGATTGTTTTCACTTTCCCTGTTTCCCCTATATCACATAGGCCTTCAAGTTTTGATTTTTAACGTTTTTAATACAAAATTTAATTATCATATCATAGAATCTAAGGAACGTGCATATTAAAAAGACATCACATTAAAGTAAAAATGACACCTTGATTTCGTTATTCCAGCGCTCTACATCATTCTTGTGATATGAATGATGGGGAAAAATTCGCACGGTGCAATTTTTCAATTGTAGTGGTTTGGCTTAAATAAAATTTAAGTTTAAAAGAAAACTGTATTGATGTAAGCAATACAGATAGTCAATTAGTAGTGATGTTAAAAAATTATGGTTGTCATAGACAGTTTCACTTTATGTTTGATCTATAAAATTGATGGTCATAGTTGCGTTAGGGAGGTGGCCATCTTATGAAGGGTCAAATAGCATTATTTCTATGGGAATAAATTTGGTTCCCATAAAATTGTGGTCGTCACGTCAGGTGGTCGTGAAGTCAGTTTTCACTGTATCTACAATTTCAGCTGATTCACTGAATGTTTTACCATCTTCCCAACATTTTATTAAAATATTTTATCTATCTAAACCAGTGGTTTGCAACCTTTTTTCTGCTGAGGAACACATTTTAATATTTTAAAATTTGGTGGCACACCTAAATATTTTAAATAATAATTTAGATTAACAAACTTTTATTAACTGATATTGTATTTATTCTTATTTATTACATTCAGATTACAGACATACTCATGCACAGTATTATTAAATGGCAGCCCTTATTAAGTTATAGTGTCACCTGCAGATTTTGTCTTTCTAGAGAAAATATAATTTAATTTAATTTTTATTCCTTAATTTTTAAATTATAAATAATGACAAAAAATTTTGGCTGTCAGAAATTTGAGGGTTAGATTTTTCTAATGATTTATAGGAATCAGTACAGTGGTTCGACTGCAAAAGGGATATTCAGGCAACCACGTTTCACTAGTAATATATATGATTCATACAATTACATACATACAGTTCATTCTTGATTTTTTGTGGCACACTGTCAAAGGCTTGGCGCACACAGTGTGCCGTGGCATAGCGGTTGAGAACCACTGATCTAAACTGATACAATTTGTATGCAAGTGGGTGATTCATCAAACAACAAGGCTAAAAACCATTAAATTTATTTTAAAATAATCTGTTATAAATTTAATGGTTTAATTATCTATACAAGATGTAAGAAATTAACTTATTCTGCACTGTACATAATTTTATATGTATTGTTATTTTTATTTATATTTTCTACATGTAATTTAAATTTTAAATTTATTCTAATGATTCATTTTGTATTCTATTCTTGTTTATATAAAAACCGCTGAGGATGGCTTATTTAAGCCGAAAGTTCTTCGGTAATAAATATAAATTTTGTTTTCACTTAATAGAGCTGATAAGTTATTCCATAGATTGCAAAGAAGAAAGTGAAAGTAATAAATAATAATATATGCATTTTTAAAAATAAATCACTAACTTAAATTATCACAAAGCGAAATTGATAATAATACATTTACCTTACCTGGAATTCTTACAATTTATGTTGAAAGATTAATTTCCTAAGAATTGTACTGAGGTTGGAACAAAATACACTATACCTGCATGAAGACTTTTACTACAATAAATCATTGATTATTCAGCAAATAAATTTGATAAGTTGTGGTTTGAAATTTTAGTTTTGAATGCATTTTTATTATTTTTTATTATTTTTTACTTCAGAAATTGAAAGACAATAATCTAGAAAAAGAATTTTGTAGAAAAAACTTGTTTTGCATATGGGTGAACTGGATTTGCAAAAGGATGAATTTGATTTGTAAACACATGAATTTGGAATGCAAAACCTGTATGATACATCTTTTAGCAAGTTCCACTTTTTCTGCAACACTCAACGACTTTCTCTTTGACATGGTAAACATTTTAGTAACGACTTTCTCTTTGACATGGTAAATGTTTTAGTAGAGCTGAACAAAGACTAACTAAAATCTCTCGGTTCAGTTTTGGCTTTGATTTTAAGCCAATTAACACTAGTAACATACAAAACTGAAACCAAAACAAGCCCTAGAACTTTACACTAACCTCTCTACAGTACAAATCAACACATCCATTTTGTTTATTTGTCGGCTTTTTCTAGCCAGACCCAATCTAGACTCCTTACCTTATTCTTTTCCCTCACCTCAGCTTACTATACAAGTAACCTGTGAGTTATCATTAAGCAAATTCAGTTTGTAGATTGCTATCCAAGAATGGAAAAATTCTAGTTCAATTCTTTATTCATTATTATTATTTTTTTAAAATACAGTCAGACCTCCATATATCGAACTTCTATATATATAGAAGTTCGATATATGGAGGTCTGACTGTATTTTAAAAAAATAATAATAATGAATAAAGAATTGAACTAGAATTTTTCCATTCTTGGATAGCAATCTACAAACTGAATTTGCTTAATGATAACTCACAGGTTACTTGTATAGTAAGCTTACAGTTATTAACCTTCATATCAATTAAGGATAGATTATTGTTCATTTTCTGCACTTCCCAAGTTATTTGTGATAGCATTTGCATTGCAATTCTCACTGAATTTCCAGAAATTGCTTAAGAATTTGTTCAGTAAACAATTTGCACATATTGTTATATTTATTTTTAATATTTTAAGATATTTTCTTTCAGGAAATAAAAGTATTGTTCTTATTAATTTATTATATGATAAATATTTCATGGCATTGTTTCATAAGCCTTATTTGAAAAAGTTTAAAAGTGAATTATTCCCAGATATATAAAAATAAAATTAGAAATAAATTATTTAAAAATATTTGATATTAGATTTTTTATTGCTTTGTGTTTCATTAATTAGAATATGAAGTTATAAAAAATATTTAAAATCAGTTTACATTTTTAATAAGAATTTATATATCTACTGTATATATTTAAAATAATTGATTTGAAAAGTTTAATATGTCTGTTATTTGTATCATAAATAGTTGACAGTTGACTTCAATACTTTTATTGATATCATTTTCAAAAAATGCCTTAAAGTTATATTTATAAGATTTAAAAATTAATCTTAATAGAATGTAAAAAGTTAATGTCAGAAATTAAAATAATAACAAAACTGAAAGCCAAATAAAATTAAATGCCAAATCAAGTTTATGAGAATTATTCATAAATCTAATATAGTATTTAATAAACTTTAAATATTTTATTATTTTTCATTAATAGTAATGGACAACAAGAACATAATTCTTATGACGATGATGAATGGGATGAATATTGTAATGATGCATTGGTAGATAATGGTGAACCAGGAGTACCTGTGAAAGCCCTTTATGAATATGCAGCAACAGAAGCAGATGAATTATCATTTAAACAAGGTTAGACTGAATAAAATTTAATTTTTTGTTATATTGTAATAATATATACGATATAAGAATTTCTAATTGAATGAGGTAAAAATCTACAAGATATGGCTCTTCAATAACTGGATGGCTGATGCAGGTAATTAACAAAGAGCTAAAATAGGACGGAAGAAGAAGATTGTTGAATTTGAATATTTTTGGCAGGCTGAACCAGTTAGTAGAAGTCATTATTAGTAGAACTATGTATGTTGTGTTGCTGAAATTATTCTCTAAAGATTAAAAAAGTCCATTTATCGCTAACGAATAACTGCTTTACTCCTATTAATACTATTATATTTTAAAGCACTGACAAGCAGCAGAGTAATTCACTTCAAACTTTTTATTTTAGAACTAACGTTTTCGGCTCTCACAAGCCATCCTCAGGTTCACATAAACATTTACATACAGTTTTTTAGAATTCCTTAACAGATAAAAAGAAAAAGAACAAGAATTCAGAATCCCGTGTTCCATAGAATTTCGATTCAAATTACAAATATTCAATTGTAGAAACTACACAATATTTTCTAACAACCAGGTTACTATGGTTACAACCAGTTTTTTATAAATATTATTACTCATAAATACAAAGACTTCTTATCTTATAAACACTACTTATTTCTATTATTCAGATTCACATCTTCATGGCGTATTCCCATGGTTTTG